>JAUMHQ010000071.1:1977219-1989820 GCA_032361165.1 Enteromius paludinosus
GCCGCACAATGGCTACACAAGGCTTGGTTGAAAATGGTACTGAATCAAATCACATTCCAGGGTCAGTTCTACAACGCTGCAATCATTTTAGTGAAAAAAAATAATCTTCAAAATTGGCAAAGATGTCATAAATACAGTTATTTATAGTAAATAGAGATACAATTAACATAAATATTTTAATTTAATAAAAAAATTGTAGTTTGTAATTTGCATGTGCTCCTTTGAAAGGAAGGCAATTTTGTATGCACGGGAATTCTTTGGGGTCTTGATGAAAAGTCTATAACCTAGTTTGCTTAAAATTTCTCTTAATGACAGTGTAAAAATAAAATTTTTACCCTGTCAAAAACAGTTCTGATTTCAGATTTTTCTGAAAAAAACCTTATAATTACTTCTTCTGTAAGTGAAGCTGGATCATGAATGGTTCACGTGAGCATAAACGCATTTAGACAGTAAAGTGCTACGTTTATTATTATGTCAACAACTAAACACCTCAATCGCTTAATCAGAGACATTCTTGTCTTCCCCTGCACCAGAGTCAGCACAATGGGAGACTAATGACAGCTTACTCAGGGTGGAGCTAAAACGGCTTAGTAATTCAATAGAAGAAGCGGCCTGTACAGAACTAAGTCACTCTATCAGTAATCTCAGAACAGCCTGATTTGAGAAATTTTTTTTTTTTAAATAGGGAGTGCATTTTTATCATTATAGAGTGGATGAGTACACAAACTTTCAACACACATTTATATTTAAACAACATGTAAACATGTTTTTTTTTTTTATTGCTTTCTATTTCGGATCAAGAGCTTGTTGCGGTGCATTCTGGGATTGTCTCCTCTGCCAGGGCTGTCTCAAAAATAGATCTTAAAAAACAACATATTTATAATATCTCCTGACCTCTTCACAGCTTTGTAAGATTTTATTCATTCAGCTTGTAGCAATGCATTATGGGATTGTATTTTTGGCAGCCCTTTATTTACAAGACCATTATGAAATAGACTAGACCAAGAATCACTATTCACTGATTGCCTAATAGCATGCATATTATTAAGATGTTGCAAGATTATTAATACTTATAAAGCACACATTTTACATGAACATTTTTACATCCTTAATTGCTTAATTACAAACTACTACCATACTAACTAATTAGCAGGCCAGCAAATCAGGACGTCTACTGAGACAAAAGACACAGTTAATTGTTAATAGCAAGAAAAAAATAAAGTGTATGTACATTGCTAAGTATATTAGGGATAAAAGATATATTGTTATATTCATACTAACAGATGATACATTTCTGTTCTTTATAAATGCGCAATGCAGTTTTATCATCTTCTGCCTTAAATGTCCAAGCTCTTAAAAGAGTAGATTCTGACTGGCTGTCATATTTAACAATCTGTGAAACTCTGTGTCATTAAGGTTGCAGCTGTGGTGTGGACTTTGCTATTCTCATAGAATTTCAATGGTTACCTACCCTTAAGCACCAAGCACGATAACTTTCCACTCACGCAAAGTCAGCACAAGTCCATGTAGCACAGATTAAAAAAACTGCCTTCGGCACAGATTACATAGCCAGCTTTTATTAAAACCCCATCATGGTAGCAGTGAATTACCCATATAACTCATATAACTGTCTAGATAGGCGGCTCTCTTGGTTTTGGAACGTTGCTAATATCTTCTACACCATTGGAGTGGAACTCATAGCCTGATATCGAGAAATAATAACTACTGATAAATATATAATGCAGTGCTGGTTTGAATGTGATCAGGGACTATAGGCCTTAGCTGTGAGAGTGTAGAAGTGATGTGGAAGCAGATGGGAATTGCAGTTCGCCTCTGGCTCTCTCTGGACCTGTCTGAATGATTCAGCTGCTGCCGGTAGCTCAATCCCTCCAACCCAAACTCTAGAAGCAACTCAAAGCACAGAGAAGATACAAGTATTCCACTTTCAATGCCAGAGGATGCTTAAATGCCTCTGTCTCCATGCTTCCTGTTGTTTAGACGACAGACCTCTGTCCTTCACACTGTGCTCTCTTCAAGCTGAATACTATAAATATCCCTAACGCCCTCCTAACCTCCCCACCTTCCCCAGCTGCCTTATCTCCAGTCAACAAGGAAGAAAAGCTGCCACCGCACCGCCCGCTTAGACTTAACTGCAGAAAAAATAAACAAGGCTTCTGAAAACACGGAAAAGAGCATCTCTGACCAATAAGAGACTGTGGGCACGTCGCCAAAATTGACAAAGACTATCCACTCTGAACTCAATGTGAACCGCAAGTTTAACATTCAGTGGTGATTTTGACAACTTTGCCAGATCAACTTATACTCCCAATGATCCAGTGCTGACACTGGGAGTGCAATCCCTTCAGAGTGGCAATATCCTGAGACTTGAGATGTTTGGAAAACCTCTTAACCTCGCAACGGTCACTTTGGATCAAAGCGCCTGCTAAATGCAAATGTAAATTCTCCATCCAATGACCGGCAGACGTTCTCCATCATTCCTGACCGGCAGACGTTTTCAACACAATTTAGAAAGCATGTCAGATGTGACGAGTAAACCTCTGGTTTCTTACAAGGTCCTGCGGGTGCTGTTGAGACCGCAGGGGCTCCATGGCCTCCACTGCCAGGTGATGGAGGCAGGAGGGGTCCCAGTGGCGGTGCAGGTGAGGGTCTGTCGACTGCTCCTCCCGTAGGGGTTAGTAGGTGTTGCTGCCTCCTTCTCATGGATTTGAGGAGGAACTATAAATGCAAAGCAAGAAATCATTACACTAATTACACTTTTAAATAATTATCATGAATGAATGACATTTTTTTACGTGAACTAATAATACAACAGTTTTATTGTATTTATTAATCTATATTAATTCATGGCATTTATCAATCACACTATTAAGTTACTGATACGTAATCAAAAGTTGGATAGCACTTTAGTATAGGGACCAATTTTCACTGCCATGATTCTGTCTTAAACTTTTAGTCTATGTTTCTTTAACAGCACATACAGTACAAAACATTTTCATGCATTATTTATCATTTTCATTCATTTGATGAATTATCCCTTCCAGCATTTACGCTGCAGCTACAATCTTTCTGTTTCTACCTCATATTTTTAACCACCAAGGTACACCAACCCAGATTTTTCTTTTAAATAATGGATTAACCTAATACAAAATTGCAAAAATTTCATTTAAACATCTTTCACACATTGAGAGTCTTACCATTAACTATGAGAGTAAAGTTTAGTCTTTTTTCCATAGCGGCACGCGTGCTTTTTAGGATCAGTGTGTATTCTCCAGCATCCTGCTTACACACGTCTCTGATCTCCAGAGCATGCTGCTGGACCCTAAAGCGACTGAACTCTGGCCGTCTGGTGATCAGTTTGCCATTCTTATACCTGCAAACATACAGATCATTTACAACATACATCACAACATACATCTGGTGAAATATATGCACATTCATGAATATTTGGAAATTCGCTGAAATATTTTATCCATTAACAATTTTTTATATTAATGAATCAATTAATTGGGAGACCTTTTTGGTAACACTTTATCTTAAGTTTAATGCTGACGCCTCTCTTCTCGGCGGGCAAGGAAGGCAGAGAGACGCGGATTGCAGGAAAAAGGTAACATTTAATAAAGACAGGTATAAATGGCAAGACAATGAGACAGCAGGCAAATGAGCAGCACATTAAACGTTGACAGACAGCTAGAAACTCAAAAGGACACAGGTTAAATACAAACGGAAACAAGAAGGGTGTCAAAACGCTAGCTGGAAGTGCCATCTGGCTCTCTCTGTGGGCACTCCAGCCCGGACTAGATGTACTGTTTGTCTGTTCCTCCGCTCTGTGTTCAGGACTTATATTATGAAGTGTCTACCCCTGTCTCTATGCCAACCCTGTAATGTCTCCTCCCTGCTCGTTCGTTGTCATGACTGCCCATTGTTTCTCCGCCCCTGTTTCTTTTATTTAAGCACCTTTCTTTCATTATGAATTCGCTCATCAATGTCTGGATGTACCCTGCGTTTTCCCCATTGCCTAGCCCTCCGTGTTTTCCCGTGTTCCTGGTGTTTTCCATGTTTCTCTTTCTTCCTGGATCTGGACCTAAGCCTGCTCTCTGACTTTCGCTCTAGCCTCGCCCCTCTGGACTCCGTTTGCCTCATCTCCTGACCCTTGCCACAAACTCGGATTATTCTCTTGCCGTTGCCTCTGATATGCCACTTTGCTGTTGTTGACTCTGCCATCTGTTTTACTGGAATCTGCAGGTAACTGGATCGGCACTCCTGGCCGAAACTGGGCGAGACAGCATATCGTGACAATCTCTCCCCATGGGCCAGAACCTATCCCAGGCAGGAGTACACCTCCCAGCTCAGCCCTGTGGTGTCTGGGAGATTCACGGGGCGGTGATAGCCAATTCAGAACTCCACGATGAGCGCTATGTCGCCAAAGCTAGTCCCTAGACCGACTTCATAAAATCCTTTGGCAAATTCGAAAAAAGGTAGATCCGCAAGCACCAAGGCGCTGTAATGGACAGCAAACGCCAACTCCATAATTTTTGGTCGGTCGATCTGTAACACTGACGCCTCACTTCTCGGCAGGCAAGGAAGCCAGAGAGACGCGGATTGCAGGAAACAGGTAACATTTTTAATAAAGACTCCTGATATACATGGCAAGACAACGAGACAGCAGGCAAATGAGCATCACATTAAACATCGACCTACCGCTAGAAACTCAAAAGGACACAGGTTAAATACAAACGGAAACAAGGAGGGAAACTCAAAACACCTGGGACACACGGCTGGAAAGAAATCAAACACTAATGATGAGGGAAGGACTAAGAAACAGGATAAGACATGTACTAATCAAAACAAGGGCAAAACAGAAAGACAAGACATCAGAGAGGACAAGACTGACAACGTTACATGCATATTACTGCAATATTAGCCATTTATTAGTGCTAATTAAGTACATTTTAATTCTACATGACCTTAATCTACATCCCTGATCCTATCCAATAGCTAAATTTAACAACTACCTTACTAACTATTAATAAGCAGCAACTTAAGAATTTACTGAGAAAAAAGTCGTAGATAATAGTTAACAAGTGTTACCTATTCTAAAGCGTTATGAACTTGTTGCTTCTTAGCATGCCTTATTAGTAGTTATAAAGCCCATATTCTGCTTGTCCATATTCGACATCACTAGTTATACCCGATATCTAAACTTAATAACTACCTTACTATTAAGCAAATTAGGAGATTAGGAGTTTACTGAACCCTTTAAAATAAAGACCGAAATATATGTGTTTTGTTGTTAGCCGAATGTTCTAATGCAGAGCATGGTCATTTATTTTTGATTACAGATTATATGATATAAATATATTAAATGATTATATGATATGTGAAAAATTCAGATTATATGGTAAGCACAGAATTCACAAGTTGCTCATGGATGTTTGCAAAGCTTGACATTTTACCATTGTGTTTCTGGTAAAGGGTATGCTGACACTTTCACAGGGAGCCGGGCAGATTTTTGTCCCTCTTTTGCCTCTATAACTGATCCGTTCCTGTAGTCCAAGGTGATGAAAGGTTTCTCTACGGAATTATGAAAGACGAGCCGTTGCATTAGCAGTAAAGTGTTGTTTGTGTTTGCTATATATGCATTTAAATGTATAATAGAACAGGCATAGTTATGTTTACATACCGTGAACTAAGACTATAGTAGCAAGCTCTTGTTTCTCCTTCACACTACTGGCAGAGCAGATGTAGTCACCGCTATCATCCACATTAACGCTTGTGATTGTGAGGATACTAGAGACTTCTGTGGCTTTGTCCAGGCTGTTGCGCACAGATTGAAAACTCGCCAGTCTGTTCTCCTGTCCACACAGTGCAAAAAAATATCTGATTAGTGTTCTTTGGCATTTGCAACATCACCAAATAACTAACATTTCCTCATTTTGAAAGTTACCAGCTATGGAACGACTATACCACAGTCATAGATCATTGTGAGCTATGCTGGCACAGTGAGGTCTATATGCAAAATACAACAAGTATATTAAAATGATAAATTAAAATATAAATTATAATATAATATAAATAAAATTAACATAATATGAGAATTCTATTTTTTGCTTACATTTTATTTTTTTTTAATGCGTAAACAAAGAAGTACTTAATGCAGTTATAAAATTAGGCTTTATTTCTTTCAAGCAAAAAATGTAAATTGCATGACTAAACACGTGAAGCAGAAAAACTAAGGCTAATGTAGAAATGAGACAGCAGAAATAATAACTGGATAGATGTACTGAATGAGTGGCCACAGATAAGCACACGAGTGTGGGAGAATGATGAATAAGATGGTTTGCATCTGTTAGCAGAGATGTATTACTATAGAACGCAATCACACCAAAGCTGCTGCATTTTTGTTCATAGCCCAGTGCCATCGCAAATTAATTAGATAAAGGTCATTTATTCCGAATTAGACAGGTCACGATCTTTCTTGTAGCTGATGATTGTGATAACTGTAATGTGCAGTGTGGCCTGGTAATTGCCTTTTGGCCTGGGTAGTCCCAGTGGAATTCCACACCAGTGTCGAACTCGACCAGCGCCGTGCAGTTGAGCTTCAGACCCTCCCCCTGCATGAGCTCCACGGGTGAGTCCTCAGGAAACAGCTTGAGCTCTTGAACCTTCAGTCCTGTTGGGTGTTGCAAACATGGACTTGTCAGCACG
Source organism: Enteromius paludinosus (assembly GCA_032361165.1). Lineage (NCBI taxonomy): Eukaryota > Metazoa > Chordata > Actinopteri > Cypriniformes > Cyprinidae > Enteromius > Enteromius paludinosus. The sequence goes on from JAUMHQ010000071.1 coordinate 1,983,946, forward strand.
TTTCTAGTTCTTGGAGTAATGGATGAAGTGTTTGTATCACTGCTGTCTTCACATGACATTAGGGTGTTGAGGGCTGTTGCTATGGGGTTGGTAGATGCTCTGGACAGTTTTCAAAGTACCGCTGTACAGAACAGCTTAAGAGAGATTTCTGCGTTAGACTTTATTTAAAAGCGTAAGCACTAGGTAATATTAACAACATGTACTTACTGTACTATAGGGTTAGTGTTAAGGTTTATATGATATATTTTTATATATTAGTGTTACTGATTTTTTTTGCCAATTTAACCATGCTCTATGAAAATGACTATACAAAAAATGAAATGACACTTTATTTTAAGCTGTACTTGTTACAGTGTACAAGTACTGTACATGCATAATTTATTAGCAATATAAGCACATGTAACATATAACAAGGACACCTTGAAGTAAAATTGCTACCAAAACAAATTACAGATTTGAAAACATGATCTGATCCACACTGTTTACAAGTAAATTTCTTAGCGAAAATCAATCACGCTATCTTGAAAAAGTGTGAAATTACAGGATCTGGCATTGACTGATGTGTTTCAATGCAAGGTCTTCTTTACTTTGGTCCTTTCTGTGTGTGTGTGATCAGCATGATTAGTAATAACCTCATTAATCTAAATAAACCCAACTGTGACTTTGTGAGGTTTTGGTCGTTTGTAAGTTTTTAATGGCCCAAATAAAGCAAGTGAAGCAAACAAAGCCATTAGATGCATTTTATTAGATACGCTAATGTAATATTTATTCAGGAGGTCAGCTGGTATGCTCTGTTGGCTCTACAGCACCACATAATTAAAGCAAAGTTTTCATTTGTACCTCTTGAGGCTATTGATTCTGGCCAGTGTTTTGTATGACCCTCACTTTAGATCGAAAAAAGGACGGTGACCTCATTTAACAGTGTAATGATAAAGCTTTTCTGAGAGGTCCCTAAACTCCACAACCAGAGTATTTAAGAAAAATCTACTCAACTATCTGGACAAACCCTGTTTTCGATGTGATATATCATGTAAAGTCTACATGATAGAAAATTCCACTAAAGCATTATATTATACACAACAATCTCCAAGACGTTTAACCAAGAAAAACATGTTCCTAGATCAAACACCTCTGTGGTTCTGGAGCAACATTCCTATTGACCAATCACAGCTTTAAACATACTGCAGCAGCAGTTGAGAACTGGTTGTGTGATGGATGAATGTTTGTTATTCATGTCGCTCTGCTAGTATCTGCCAAATGCTTTAAATTTAAAACACAAATAATCCTTCTTTGAAATATATAATATTTTGTGAAACTGTTGGAATATTTAATCTACTCATTAGCATCTTGATCTATTATTTGTTATTATAGCTATGACCATTACTAATGTGAACTATTAAATTACTGTGTTTCATACTGGCAAGATTTTATAAAGGCTACCTACAACTACTTTAAACAGTACAGTATGAGTCTACTCTGCGGCATTAACCAACAGTCTGCACAGCCTTAAGGCGAGTTTTTGCTTCTTGAAGAAAGATTCAGAAGAAAATGAATGCACAGTATATGAAAGTAAACATCTTTACTATAAAGATCAGCTATTCTATTGAATATTTAATACTCACCTATTGACTGCACAAAAAATATAGATGATCTGTGCTCGGTGTTGTGGACTGAGGTGGAGCAGAAGAAGTAGAGGAAAGTGGAACTTTTCTTATAGATGTGACTGGGAACAGACCAGCCCTTTTTTTCATTCCAGGTGATCTCGTTGCCTTCTAGAAGCAATGGAAACGGATCTACCTGTAACAATAACAAACATTCAGCTCTAAAAGTAAAAAAAAAAAGATATAACAATCACAATATATATAACAATCTCAGACCAATATTGCAAACTTATGTATGAAAAAAGCATAGATTTTTAACAGATGATTGTGATCCCAAAATAACTATTTGTATTTAAAATAAAAAACACACAATAAGGCGTAGTCAAAACAGAGGAAAAATAAGATCCACTGTCTAGTGTCACTTCCATAGATATGTATGAAGCACAGCTCACACAGAACATCCTGATTAAGTAGCTTTCTGTTGGTCAGCGCAACAAATTCACATAGTGAATTCACATAGTAAATCAGTCTAATCACATCTCGTCCAATCATAATCACAAGCTTTCCCCTTAAATAAGCCCACAATCCATTCCTTTCTTTTCTCCTTAAGGTGCGTTCACACCAGACGCGAATGAAGCGTCAAGCGCGAGTGATTTACATGTTAAGTCAATGCAAAGACACGAATAGACATCCTGCGGCGCGAATGGCGCGAATAAACCGTTAACCAATCAGGAGCTTGCTGTAGTAGTGACGTTATTACCAGCAAGCCGAGGCAGACTTCCGAAACTATGGAAGACAAAATCATCATCTCTGTATGATACATCTTCGTACTTTAATAAAAACAGGAATAAAAAGGAAATGCTTAATAGATTCATTAAACCAGAGTTTGCCTATGAGAAACACCCAAAACTAATTTTACCAGCAATATTTAGAATGTTTTGCTGTTTTCCCCTCCACCAATGCTGGAGAAGAAGCCCCTCTCATGCCGCGAATCGCGTCTGTTGTACGCACGAATTAAGCGAATTTCACGCGCGAATGAAGCAAGTAAACTCAAAATGTTCAAGCGTTTAACTACGCGCGAATAGCGCGATTTATTCGTTAATGGTGTGAACGTACCATTACGCATCCCTCCTCCACCCCTTCTCCGCCTTTCGTGCCTTCCTTATCTAGGGGGCTTCCTTCGATAGGGTTCAAACCACTAGGGCTTGGAGTTCGCCGACCCTTCGGACAGCACGCCAAACATGCTATAGATATCATATATAACTTACTTTAAACTGAAAATTCGGTCATTCTTCTCCACCTCATGTCACTCAAAACTACCCATTGAATCAAATGTCCAAGCTGCTCCTGACCATGCCATATAATTCATAGTTATCATGGCTGCGAAATTCTAGTGCAATTAGATAAAGTCTAGTCATAGTATAAAAAAAACACTACATAGTGTAAATATATATATATATATATATACATACAGTATATATACATTAATAACCACAATATATAAACTGAAATAACAGCTAATTTGAAATATTATAGTGTTGGAAGATATCACACAGCAGTCTTTATGACAGTCACAGGCTCTGTTTACTAAAGAAAGAGTTGAGGAGCCATTCAGAAAAAGAAACAGTTACATGCATTTGTCTGGCATTGGTTTGCTTGATATGCAGAGAGAGTTTATGGTTGATGCTAACAAAATGGTGGAAGTAACAGAAGGCTGAACTCACTGAAACAGGCTGAAACAGACCCATATCTTTCTGCCCAATTTAGTCAGCTAAGGGCTGAAGTTACACAGCATATACAATAACTTATAATTATCCTGGTCTAAATCTCTAAAATAATACAAAAACAAATAAGTCCTCTAATCCATTAAGCGGTAACAGAGATATCAGCTAAACTGCTGTTGGAGGACCTACCGAGAAGAGAGAGACTTTCAGGTCAGGATCTGAAACCAGGCATGGCACTTCAATGTGAGTTTGAGAATCTGTTATGAAGATGGTCTCCACGTTGTTCTCATTTCTCTTGATGAAAGGATGTCGTGGGTCTGTTTGTTCGAAAAAAAGTGAAATTAGTTCTGAAATTAGTATGCTTAAGGACCAAATTATACATACATATATATGCAAGTGCAAGAAAGCAGTCTCAGGCAACATTGCTCGGGTTATAAACTTCCATACTCAAGGGTTGGTAGTGTTCTAAAAAAACTGGTTGAGCAAGTTTGTCTTCAGACTGTTGCTTCATCATTATAGTATTTGACCTGAAGTAGAAAAATGACATTAGAAAGAAACTTTTTATGCTAATGCTTGCTGTAGATCCCCTTCCTGTAATGTTGAGAATGCCGCAAGCGCCTGCAATGCATTATGAATCTGCCAGCTGCGCTTGTGATTGTAGAAGCATTTGTATTCACAGACCGGCATAGATTAGATGGTAATACTTCACATTATACTAAATTACATCAGCCTCCTAGACTGTACGTGTGTGACTGAACACACATTTTTCAAAATTAATTTTTGTACCAATTAACAATCAACCAATCAGCCTTGTTGATAAATCATTAAAGTATTTAACTAAGAATAAAGACAACACATCACATTCCGTCTCAAGTTCTTTGACTGAATATACAGTTTTTAGCCAGATTTCGTCTGTGGATGATCCGAAATATCTAAGAGTGCACATATTTTTATGACAGCGCTCTATCAACAGTACTTACAAGGCTTCTTAAACCACTTAATAACAGCCTTTTGTCTTGGCCAGCATGGATATGTGTGGGACGCTAAACAAACCTCTCCAGATTTCACTTTCAGCGGGAGGTCACATAGCTGTTTCTTAGCCGTTCTTTGTACATCACCTAGCGATGTCTGCATCTCTAAAGCTACCATTATTCTAACGAGTTTCCTTTTTCCTCACGTAGCTTTCCTCACGTTCGGAGTCCGAACAAAAGGATTGTATCTTGAGGTTTATGTTTCTACCCCGTGGTGGTCTGCATGTACAGACATAATAGGAAAAATATACAACTCCTCACAGTTATGGTGTGTCACCATAAATCATCTTCAGGAGGTGAATTGCTTCTTTCAGGGTGAAGAGACTGGGAGGCACTGGAGGGCATGACATGTAGCTATAATGCAGATAACTCAGAGGGGCAGTGGGACATATAAGCGGTTAACTTAAGCCACATGCCGCGAAGTGCCATTCTGCTTTACGCTTGCTGCTAATTTACAGCTGTGATTTCAGCTGGCTCTGATCAACCCCTGGTAAGATCTGTGGAAACTGTTTCGGCATCTTGTCAGGAGAAATCACCTGGCATTTCACTAGTGACTCAGCTGACTCTTTGATCAACTGGTCAAAAACCAATTGCTTACAAATACAGAGCTGGATTGTGTCACGAAGATAAACAATCCACCTGTGACTTGTTAAAGAAATACTTCAACCGTAAATTCTTTCGTTATTTATCAACATGCATCATCCCAAACCAAACCAAAGTTTCATCCCAAAAAAAAATATATTTTAAAGGTACATAAATATATATATAAATTTATATTAGTGCTGTCAGACAATTATTTGTGATTAATCACATATTTTTGGCAAAGTATGTGTGTGCGAACTGTGTATATGATTATTGTGCATATATAAACGCAAACCAAGCATTTTTAAATTAAAGAAAAATGTGCTATGTTTATATATTAAATGTATTTATATATAATATAAAATAAAATATGAATGTATAAATGCATAAACATGAATATTTTAAAAATATGTAAGTGTGTGTTTGACCTCAGAACCGGCTTAATTCTACGTGGCATTGATTCAGCAAGGTGCTGAAAGCATTCTTTAGAAATGTTGGCCCATATTGATGGAGATTTGTGAGATGCACATCCAGGGCATGAAGCTCCCATTCCACCACATCCCAAAGATGCTCTATTGTGTTGTGGTGACTGTGGGGGCCATTTTAGTACAGTGAACTCATTGAAATGATTCAAGCTTTGTGACATGGTGCATTATCCTGCTGGAAGTAGCCATCAGAGGATGGGTACATGGTGGTTATAAAGGAATGGACATGGTCAGAAACAATGCTCAGGTAGCCCGTGGCATTTAAACAATGCCCAATTGGCACTAAGGAGCCTAAAGTGTGCAAAGAAAACATCCCCCACACCATTAAACCCCCACCATCAGCCTAACAAGACATAATGGATCCATGTTCTAATCCTGTTTACGCCAAATTCTGACTCTACCATTTGAATGTCTCAACAGAAATCGAGACTCATCAGACCAGGCAACATTTT
>JAUMHQ010000071.1:2002812-2022385 GCA_032361165.1 Enteromius paludinosus
TTCACTGTCATTTTCCATTTTGACTCGTGAAATCGGTGATCCATTAAAAATGTCTTTATGTATGCACATTAACTCTGTTTAACCAGTAGGAGGTTGAATAAACTAACCCTTATCAGGTGTTTTGGAACCGACATACTCACGGTATGCGGGTTTGGGGTAAATCAACCCAGAGGTTATGTTTAACCAAATGGTCAGTTAACCAGGCTTTCTGGAATACCCCCCTGGTTTGCTTGTTATGCTTGGGGGTTGAAATGGAAAAATAGAAAGGACTCACTATTCTAATGCACTAGCCGTGTTTTCATATATATATAAAATGTCTTGCATCAATTCACATCTATAATTACTAAACAAACAATACAATAGTCACATAAAAAAAATGTACATACATTTTATATATATATATAAATTATATACATTTTTGTAAATGTTTAATGGTTATTTTTTTCTTTACATTTTACAAGTTATCCAGGATCGTGATCTTTATTCTAAGAAAAAAAATCGTGATTCTAATTTTATCCAGAATCGTTTATCTCTAGCATGTATCGAGCTCGTCCATCCGCACTAATCCACGACTGAGTATACTTTGCGGTTGTGCAAAGTTAAGTATACAAAGGTCTTAGTCTTAAGGTCTTAAGTCTGCCTACACTGGACGCGATAAAGCAACCATTGAAAACCATTTAGAATTTGCGTCAGCAAGTCATAAATAGGCAGAAGTTTCCCGTCTGAGATTTGTTGCGCCGCATCATCCCACTATCGCAAGGATATCGCCAAGATCTAGCGAGACCAGTCGTGCCACGAGATCGCGTCACACCCCTAATGACTATTCTGTTTTTATATTGCAAGTACAATGCTATCTACCAGGTGGGCTACTAAGCAAGTTTACTAGTCTGTGTCAGCCATATAGATAAAAAGTTGGTTATGTGATGCAAACATCAATGATTATTAATTTCCAAATCATGTACTACAATTTAAAATTTTTTAAGCAAAAAAAAAGCAAAAATAAGTTTATTAATCAGTAATCTGCTCATGTAATCATACTTTGTTTGAAAAGGAAGTAATGTTTTTAGTATTTGATTGTTTTGATTACAAACCTTTGCTGTTTCAATAGAACTGACTACATGTTGATTTGAGTAACTGATTTTAAAAAATAAGATATTTAGTTTTACTTAAATACCAGAGCATCTCCCTTGGGGCAGTGATTTAATTCAATGATTAGATTTTAGTCAATCCAGAAATGTATATTCTGTCATAATTATTTAGTCCTCTAATAATTACAGTAATACAGCAGGCTTCAGAATAAGTGGAATGACAAAGCCAAAAGGAAAATATGAATAGTGCTGTTCCTGGGTATATCTACAGCAAATATAGTGGAGCTGCATGCTAGATTATATTGGCCTCTCATGGCTGTCAACTGAAAAGCAGATATAGAAAATTGTGCATACATGCTGAATTTTTATGCACTATTGGACATAAAACTGTGAGAAAAAAGCCTTCAAAGGTAGTCACATGGCAAAAAATATTTTCCCTTTTGCTCTGAGGACGGAAACATGGAGCCTTTGATAGGCAAATGCATTTTTTGTCTCATCCAGTAAATTTCCTGTTTTCCTGCTTGGCTTTTCATTTCACAATTTCCTTTAGTGAAACATGACAGTAAAATGTTAAGCCTGTTCTATCTATTCTATCTATCTATTCATTCTATCTATCTATTCATTCTATCTATCTATCTATCTATCTATCTATCTATCTATCTATCTATCTATCTATCTATCTATCTATCTATCTATCTATCCTTCAGTCTATTATCAGTGGGGTCAGATCACATCATCCCAGTCAGACAGTAGGGCACAGGGCCTGAAATAGCCGTATGTCCGGCCTACAACTGGAGGGCAGCTAGGCCACGGAACAGACCTTCTCCCTGGATTGAGTAGTCAGCATCCCGCTGCTCCCAGTGGAGGACATCGGTCAAGCCCCGGGAGGGGATGTACATGCACATTAAAACACGAGTGAAGGAGAAAAAGCTGGATGCAGTTCCTCTGTCCACTAGAGCCAAGGCCAGGGACACACTTTGATTCCGCTGTCACCCTTTCGGGGAGGGGATGAGATCCAAAAATGCGACTGTATGTCCTTTCATGCATGTCTATCTGCCTACTTGTGGCCTTCCTATTTCCTGGCTGGGATTTGGGGTGAGGTCAGGATGTTGTGGGAGGGGAGACATCTGTGTGGGTTTCCTACATGTCGCTTTCTCATCCCTTACTAGTATTTCCTGTACCTGTGGAGGCTGCCAACAGGACACTGTCCTCTTTCCACTGCATCGTCGCATTTTCTGTCATCGCTGTCATTTCAGAAATTATATTCCCCATTTAGATCTATGGGAAGAGCTGTTTCTACCAGTACTAAAATAGTAGGAGTCCTTGGTATGAATCAGTATCAGCTCAGCTACAAGTACAATCAAATCAGCCAAGCTCTTTAGGGTTGCCACAGATTCCATGTGGGCCGATGTCATTAGATAATTGCAGCTATTATAAGTTTGATAATGTAATGATGCAGACATAGAAATGGGTCTCATGATGTGAATATGGAATCAGTCAGAGGAGGCCAAGGAAACACTGGCAGTCCCCTTTCCCATGAACCCTCACTGACCTCCAATGGCAGACCATGCCATATCGCTGACCAGAGAAACCTAACACTTGTTACACCTCAAAGTGCACCATGAAATATTGCCATAGGCCATGGAGCTCACACCAGTTATGGTGACTCTGCGCTTAAACCAATAAGCTTTAGATTTTTCTACACTGAGGCCCCTCAAGAAGGCTCTCAATTTAAAGTGAAAACACAGTATATAACCTGATGACAAGGCTTTAAACACAAACAACGAAACAGACTGAAAGTCTATAAGAGAATTTTGCTTGTATAGTAAGTGATTTAACAGAGGTGATAGCATGAAAGAATAATGAAAAAGAAAATATAATCTCTGCAGCTCTTAAACTGAAATATATATTATTAATAAATAATAGTAAAAATGATGCTGTTTTCTTTGCTCCCATAGCCAGGTAGATGAGATTTCCAAACTCCATATATAGTAACACAATTAGCACCACTAATGTGAAACACATTGCTAAAAGTCATGACATAAAAACATTTAAAATCCAATTCAGAGTTTTGAAATATGGTTTTACAATTACACCTTTAAAGAGTTCTGCAATCATATTTCACACTAAGAGAGCTGACAGATATTTGGAGTTTAATCAGTGGAATCTCCAGACAGTAATTACATTCTATTATATGAAATACTACATATACTCTCAGTGTTGTGGCCAACAAATTTCTCATGCTGTTACATAATAAACCTGTATGTGACACATGCATCCTAATGCAAATGACAAGTTTAAATGTAACTGATTTATATTTTGCTCTTTAAGTCACCAAAATACAAATGCAGGTTACAAAGAAAGCTACACTGCTTAAAAGGATTTTAGCAGTTTGGATTTTAGCACAGAAACAGCACTTGTTATGACAAAGCAGTCAAACAGAGGGTCACCAAGCTGCCATATGGTTTTCATTTGTGCAATGTTTTAATGCAGTCATCTATAAGTGGGGCTCTTATAGCTGTAGATTCCTAGAATTTAGAGAACGCTCATCCTTCTGCCAAAGTCTTCACCCGAGGTGCTGCTATTTGATGTGTAACCAGTCAACACACTGGAGGAATGAGTTTTCCGCCCTTCCTGTTCTCAGTATATGACACCTGCACTCAAGGCTCTTGAAGTCTTTATTGGGGGATTCACAGCAAAGCGAACCTTACTTTCTACCACTACCATGAAACAGAGTTTTGAAACCTGTGCAGAGAATAGCGAGTCTTTGTTGTTTCAAATGGCTCACTATTATGATTGGCTGATACCTTACCCCCTGACTGAGGGTCTGGTTTCAGAGGTGTTCTGTTGGAATAAAACTGTGTATATAAGAAATACCAGAGCAAAAAAAGAAAAATAGTATGCAAGATATTGATAACCAGGAAATGCCATGAAGATTAAAGTCAAAATAAAAACATGATCTTGTATCTATAAGAAGCCACAAAAGAGAGAAAGCAATCATTGCTCAATCATCACTGCTCAAAAACAAGAGTTTAAAAAACATATCCGATGGCTCATTCCACGTTTCTTTAAAGTCTTCTACCCACACTGTGCCCTGTATAGAATTAAAATGGAATTGGAACTGGATTTCAATCAGGAGCAATTAACAACATCCATTGAACAGGCAAGATTAAAGACAAGGCTCCCTCTAGTGATATAGCATGCACTTTTGACAAAGAAAAATGTAACCAAAACTGCAGACGCTGCAATTATTGTGAATAAGAGAAGCATTGCATTCAAATTGTAATGAAATTATGCATAGCCTAACTAATTATAGTTATGGTCAATTAAAGAAAGAATGAGTATGACTGCACTAAAGAGACGAAAATATCATTACCATAATCATCGTTAATTGAATGGATTGAATTAATCGTCGTGATTTCTGTAAATGATTTGTATTTCTGGATTTAATTGGCATTAAATCAAGAGTTTTGTACAAAATGAATGTAACGATAATGATGAGCAATAATCAGGAATGAACCAATACACATAATAAAACTTTGGCATGAGTAATATAGAATACTGACAAGATCGACAAGCATTGACAACACGCGCCTGGAAAAAGCTGTATTAAAAGTGATAGACAGGTTACAATGATTAGAACCCAACAAATGTTAAACGTTCACTTTATAACAAGGTTTTCGCGCGCTCCGTTAATCATAACGTTACCGTTCCCCTTTTCCTGCGTTTTTCTAAAAGCAAACTTTCAGATTTATTATTACGACAGATTTCGAAGTGCTCAAAGTGTGTACTAAAATGCTTTCTCACCTGAGAAAAAGGGAATCCCAATCCAAATCCGACAGAAAAACGTAAAGTCTCTCTTCATTTCCAGGTTTCCAGTCCTCCGGGGTTTTAGATATTCTAGCAAACCCGCGTGTTTTCTGATGTAATTTAATGAAGCGAGCAGAAGCACCTCAGATTCAGGTGAAACCAAAAGAAGCGTCTCTGAAAGAGGATGTGCCACAGGACGACGGGAATAAAACGCTCTTTTTCCTGTTGAAATGAGAATCCTGAAGTTCTGAATGGATTTACAATCATTTCCTTTTCCTCTGACTCACTCATCTGCCGATTTTCGTTCATAAACGCCCGTGTCCTCCTCAGTGATAATACTTCTACTCCCCCAGTCTGAAGTGTCACATAAAGTGTCTGGCCCCAGTGCTTTAAAGTTTAAACTGACAATGCATTTGCACATAGCAAATATATCGTTTCAAGGACCAGTACTTCACTTGTGTCCACAAAACCGGACATATGTTTTGTGTTAACATCACTGTCGGCAAATGCCACCAGTCTTAAAATGCTGCATTTTTTTATGCCAGTTGTATCACAGGTACAATGGTTTGTCTCATCAGTAGGCAGTGATCTAAATAGGTCTCAAAAGTGAATTCTCCCTAGGCCCAGGTGTGATATTAAATCCAGACCATTAATAGATTATAAAGATAATGATAAATAGGACATTATTAAACAGAGCATCCCATCTGACTATTTAAAAAAAAAACATACTCAGATTATTTCCACATCAGAGTTTCAAACATAATCCATAAGAGCATTACACTGTGTCATTCTGCATGCTGGAATTATTAAAATTATGTTTTTAAATGAACATCATTTTTTAAATGAAATGCACCATCTGAAACAATAACTAAATGAAGCAGCAGGCCTGTGGTAAAACATTACCAGGGATGGGCAGCAATAAGACCTACAGCATGGACTAAAATTCCAGAAAGTGAGAAACTCTGTCAGTACTTTTGTGTGCACATGGCAAGCCTATTTAACATTTAATTCTTAAAATGTACTATTTTCATGCTACTAGTGTTTTTTTTTAAAGAGGTGTCCTCAAATAGTCAACCGTTCGATTTGAGGAACCTGATTCGACTGCCAATCTCTCAGTCAAATATTCGCAAATATGATATTTTATCATGCCATTTGACTATAGGGGGTACTCTATGTCCTATTTCACATACCCAATTATTGGGTTTTCTCCCAATAAGTTATACAGCTTATTACAATAATGCTGTAAATAAGATTCTGAAATAAGAATCTGAAAAGAAAAAATAATAAATATTTTAACCTGCGTGAATAGATCCAACTTCCCCTATAGATTTAAATTTAGTTTCATTTTTTATAATCCGTGACCGACAGAGTTACATTTTTAAAATTGATGCAAAAGTGAAAGACTGGATTTTTTTCAATCAGGTATGGGTACAAGTCATTTAAAAACATTTCAGCTGGTTTATATACAGGTATATTGTGTATATTATGCACAGTACTGTGCAAAAGTTTTTTTTTCAAGGTTTGAGGTTTTAAGTTGGTTATTTCTATCTTTTGCAGTAGCTTGTCAGTTGGAAATATCAGTCAACATTTCCAAACATTATTTTTGTCATTAACAATGTAATAATGCAGTAAGATTATTGTGTGCACAAGGAGTCTGACAACAGCCTGTGCTCCACACAGAGTTCTGATCTGATCATCATCCAGTCTGTCTGGAATGACATGATGTAACAGAACAAAGTGAGACATACTGTCATGAATGGGACGTGAGGTGTATGAGTTCACGTGCAAAAAAGGGTTTATTAGGCTCAGGATCAAGACAGACAAGATCAAAATCACCGGCAGACCGAATCAACGTAGGCAAAGACAAAATCATAAACATAATCCATGCAAGGGTCGAATCACCAGCACAGTCCATAGGAAGAAACCAGTCGAATGAAAACCAGGGAGGAGCAGGTGGTGGGAATGCCCACCTGGGTGGAGTCCATGGAGAGGGTGCCCACCAGGGCCGATCAGGCAGTTCAAGAGCTCTCCAGGGCAGATCTGTTGGCATAGAAGACCACTTGGGTGGAGCAGACGGCGGAGAAGCCCACCGGGGCAGAGCAGGCGGCGGAGACGCCCTCCTGGGTGGAGCAGGCAGCCGAGAAGCCCACCGTGGCAGAGACGTCCTCCCGGACGGAGCAGGCAGCAGAGATGTCCTCCGGGGCGGAGCAGGCAGCAGAGACGTCCTCCGGGGCGGAGCAGGCAGCGGAGAGGTCCTCCGGGGCGGAGCAGGCAGCGGAGACGTCCTCCGGGGCGGAGCAGGCGGCGGAGACGTCCTCCGGGGCGGAGCAGGCGGCGGAGAAGCCCACCGGGGTGGAGCAGGCGGCGGAGAAGCCTTCCAGGGTGGGTCAGGTGGCGGGAATGCCCACCTGGGCGAAACAGACAGCGAGGCCATCTTCCGGGGTGGAGCGGATGGCAGCAGAGCACCTCTGGTTCGTCCAGACAGCGACACAGCCCTCTTGGGGCCACAAGACTGACTTTGCGCCCTCGAGAACCAACCAGTCAGTGAACGTGCCCTCTGAGACTGTCTAGACTGTGAATGCGCTGTTCTAGACCGACTAGACAGTGAATACGCCCTTCGAGACCAGACAGGGAATAAATGCGCCCTCCTGCAACCAACAGTCAATGATAACGCCCTTCTAGACCGACCAGACTGTGAATGCACCCTCTTGAGCTGAACCAACTGACATTGTGCCCTCAGGGTCCTCACTGACAGTGAAGGCGCCCTCCTGCAACCAACAGTCAGTGATGGTTTATTAGGCTCAGGATCAAGACAGACAAGATCAAAATCACCGGCAGACCGAATCAACGTAGGCAAAGACAAAATCATAAACGTAATCCAGGCAAGGGTCGAATCACCAGCAAACACAGTCCATAGGAAGAAACCGGTGGAATGACAATCAGAGAGGAGGAGGTGGTGGGAATGCCCACCGTCTAGACTGTGAATGCGCCGTTCTAGACCGACTAGACAGTGAATACGCCCTTCGAGACCAGACAGGGAATGAATGCACCCTCTTGCAACCAACAGTCAATGATAACGCCCTTCTAGACCGACCAGACTGTGAATGCACCCTCTTGAGCTGAACCAACTGATATTGCGCCCTCAGGGTCCTCACTGACAGTGAACGTGCCCTCCTGCAACCAACAGTCAGTGATAACACCCCTCTAGACCGACCAGACAGTGAATGTGCCCTTCGAGACCAGACAGAGAATGAATGCGACCTTTGAGACCGACTAAACCACAATTCAGAGACCTCCTTGGGTTGAGCAGCCACCAGTGGGACCTCTGGGGATTCTACGGCCGAAACCGACATCTCCAGTGGTAGTACAGCCTCTGGCGGACCCGATGGAGTCTCTGAACCACACACAGGTTTCGGAGGTTCTGGCCATGGGACTTCACAGTCTTTGTGGAACTCGGGTGAGTTAGGTGACTGGGGATCTGGATCACAGACCGGGTCTGGCGGATCCGGCCATGATGTGTTCGGATCACAGACTGAGTCTGACAAATCCGGCCATGTTGGATCTGGATCACAGACAGCTGTCTGGGTCACAGACCTCAGATAGCTCGACAGGCTATGTCGACAGGGATTTGAACGGCGTACGCCAAAAAGCGCAGCGAGGGACGGTCCACGGGTTCCCTTCCACGTTTGCGGCGCGGCGCTTACTCCTCGCAGAGCTGCGTGCTTGTACATGCTCCTCCTCCTCTCCTACGGTGTAGGACGACCCACAAAAGTCTAACACAAAGTCAATAAGCCTTTCCAAAGGCCAGTTGGGGTCCTCTGTGGGTAGGTTGCATAGCAAATCGCGATCTACACCAGACATGTAAAATCCTTTTAGTGTTTCCTCATCACCAAGGACTAAATTAGATACGGCGATGAAGTCCCGTGTATATGTGTCAACATGACGTCCGTCCTGAGCCACAGAACACAGTAATGTCTCTGATGCGAGGTCTTAATCCTGCCGACGAGGCAATACATATTCCTGGTGTGAGCCCTAAACAAACCCTCTGCTGAACTCCATTTGATGGTTCATTCTGTCATGAATGGGACGTGAAGCGTGTGAGTTCACGTGCAAAAAAAGGGCTTATTAGGCTCAGGGTCAAGACAGACAAGATCAAAATCACCAGTAGACTGAATCAATGTAGGCAAAGACAAAATCATAAACGTAATCCAGGCAAGGGTCAAATCACCAGCAAGCAGAGTCCATATGAAGAAGCAATCGAAGGTCTGTGGGGAAGCAGAGGTCGACAACGGGAAATCCAAGACAATAGAAAATAAACACGAATGACAAAACCAGGAACAGGGTGAAGATGTAAATGAACCGTGAAGAGACAAACACACAGACTGCGTCCGAAATCGCACACTTCTTAAGTAGGTACTATATTTAAAACCAAAAGTACTACCCGACCGTTAACACAGTACGTTCTATATAGTATGAATGGGGGTAGTATGAATGGAACTCGCACGTACTACATCCGCGATATTGATGCTGTCACGTGTCACGCGTCGTCACAACGGCGCAACAATTTAAACTTTCAATAAGTCATCCGTTTATTTAGATTGTGTTAAACAAGTGTACTTTAATCACAACAAACAACATTTTCTCCCCGAGGTGCTTAAACTTAAAATGAGCCGCATCTCCACTTTCCGCCATTTTTTTCCCGCCATTTTTTTAGCCTCATGGGATAGGAAAGTGTTCATGGTATGCCTACTATAGAATTAGGCCGGAAGCAGTAGGTCATTCAGTACTGAATTTCGGATACTATGAATTCGGACATACTACTCGCCTCGCATACATTTTTTCGCGAAGTAAGCGATTTCGGACACAGCCACAGACTGGTATTTATACAGGTGGAGCTAATTGAATCATTGAACCTAATTCAGAACAGCTGTGAAGGAGAGGTGCTTTCTGGGGAATGGAGTCCAAGTAAGAAAACAGACACAAAACACAGAGTACTTAGAAAGCTGGAGTGCCAAGCACAGTTCTTAGCTGGCAGCTCCAGCTGAGCGTGACACATACTAAATCCAGAAGAACTGTGGCAACGTCTTCAAGATGCTTCAAAAAACCTTCCTGGAAAGTTACCTAAAAAAAATATGGGCAAGTGTACCTTGGAACAAAAGCTGTTTTACCAAAAGCTGTAATACTAAATATTTATTTGATTTAGTTAATATAAGTTAATTGATAAATTCTATCTATTTATGGCATTATTTTTGAAAGCATCATCATTTTACAGCATTTTTAGTGTTTAAAAATGTGAACAGTACTTTAGCTTTACATGTAGCTTTTTTTTAGCATCTTTGAGATGTTGCTAACTATGCATAACAATGACTTGGATTATCATATATATAACATTATAATGAGAACACTATTATAATAAAACGCTGTGAATTTATAGAGCTGTAATGTTTCTGCAGGTTGTTCCTTGAAGAGCCTGTCCACAAAAGGAGTTCATTCAGAGCCGCACAGACATGTTCACTTCTGCATTCGGGGCACTTCATGCAGATAGCATACAAGTTGTGGAGTTGTTGTAATAAAACGTCCCCTCCGGCCTTGATCATCTCAGTGGTTACTTGATCTCCTCCTGGTGCTTTACCATTTTTCAGGGATTTTATTGCTGTCCTCACCTCGTTGACTGTTGGTTTCTTCCCATCCAGTTCGATCTGCGCCCGTATGTGCATTAAAATCGCCCGCAACTATGATTCATTCGGTTTGGGGTATTGTATCCAATGTGTGTTCGAGCTGATCATAGAATTTGTGTCAGAGCTGGTCTCGGTTGGGGCATAGATGGATACGATACAGGTCTTGATCGTTCCATTGATAGTAATAACCACCAGACACTCAGATATTGGTTGGAATGCGATAACACTAGCGGCAGCCTGTTGATCAACCATTAAGCCAACGCCAGCCTCTCTTTTCTCACCACCAGAATAGAATAGCATCATCGTTTCGTCAATTGTTGGCAATTCAACCTTCGTTGTCCCAGATCCTGTGAGCCACAGTTCTGATAGCGTACAGATTGGCAATAATTTATTTTTGACTGTCGTGATGTCCCGTTCGCACATTCCACGTGGCGATTCGTATTTCAGATTTTGGTTTAATTAATTTGGGTCTTCAGCCAGTAACACACTTCTCATCAGCATCCCTGGTCCCCAAATCTGTCGCATCGGCTGCCCTGGATGCGGTAGCAATTATTTGTAAGTGATTCTGTCATATATCCATGCAGTTTCTTGCCTATATTCTTCGGTTTTCCCGATTCTGAATGGTGCAGCAGGCCAATCACCCTCCTTTCTCACCCTGGGCTTGAGACCAGGCGACGGTGGAATTTGTTTATTACAGTCACGAGACGTCCTCGTAACGCATGTATGGCATTCGGACCGTGTTCTATTGGCCTGGAAGAAAGCAATCATTCTGCCTAATTTGAAGAAAGGCGACAGTCAGGACAGTCTTTTACTGAAGACAACGTTGTAGTTAATAGTTAGTTAATAGTGAGAATTTTTTTGATTTGAGTGTGACCGAACTTATAACAGTAGTGTCTTTTGTAATTGTTACTAGTAATAATTCTTATTTTACTTACTTACTTCATAATTGATTTTTACTCATATTTTACTTATCCAATATTTATTTAATATTTTTATATAGCCAATATAATAGCCCGAGGCTTTCCTTGCACTTTTCCACTTTCATGGGTCACCAAATTTGTGGACCAATGAAAATGAAAAATCTTCCTGCATGACATTGACGCTCTTCATGTCCCCCATCTTGTCAGGCTAAGGCACCACCTTAGCATTCTTATTTCCATGCCATTGAGGGCCTGTTCGTGTTTCGTTGTAGCTGGCCAGCATTCCAATCCGTATAAAGTAACTGGGCGAACCACTGACTTGTAGATCTTCGATTTCAGGCGGTCAGGCATTCAACGATCGTATAGGATTCCGGTGACCTTTCATCCAGGCAGCGTTGACCCTTGCACGGACGTCTGGGAGAATGTTTCCATCGTTGCTTATGACTGAGCCCAGATATTTGGACTCAGCTACTTTGTTAAGGTCTTCTCCATTGATATTGACGGTACCGTTGGTCTGGGTGCCGCATTCCATGTATTCTTTTTTATTGGTGTTCCATCTCAAGCCATTTGCGTCTAAAAGGGACATCCAATGCGGGGTCGCCAGTTCCAGTGCGTCGCAGGTTTCATCTGCCAAAAGTACGTCGTCTGCATACAGCAGCGTCCATGGTGATAGGGCGGATCCGTGATGCACACCAGCGTTGATAGCGAAAGGTGGGGAGTTCCCACTGAGAATTTCTCGACGTTGCTGTCGAGAAGTTTGACCCAGTTGACGTTGGTTTCGAGGACATCATGTGTTCTTAAGGCATGCCAGATGAGCTTGTGAGGCACCTTGTCGAACGCCTTATCCAGATCAAGGAAAGCCAGATGGACTGGTTTGTTCTTCTTCTCTCTGTGTTCTGAGGAGGACTCTGAGGAGTTGCACTGCATGTATGGCATCAGATGTGCTGCTGCCTTTAACAAAGCTACATTGGCTTGCTCGAAGATCTTCAGGGCGAGGCATAGAAGTTGAACTGGCCAATAGTTGGAGCACTCAATGACATCGCCTTTTTTTTTCGAAATAGGCACTATGTTGCTTGTGGTCCAGGCCGCTGGGACTGCTCCCTCTTCGACAATGTAATTAAAGAGGATGGCGAGAATTTGGGCTCCGTGTTGGCCCAGGAGCTTCCATATTTCCGCTGGGATGTCGTCAGGTCCAGTGGCTTTTCCATTCTTTATTTTCTTGATGGCACATTCAACTTCCACGGTGGTGATCGGTTGCACCGGTCCTGGGACAGGGTCAGCACTTCATATTGGCGGGTGAGGAAATTCTTCATTGCAGATTGTCGAGAAGTATTCGCTCCAACACGCTAGGATGGCGGGTGGGTCTCACAAGACCTGATGGTTAGCGCCCTTGACATGCTTGACCTGGCCAATATCCTGCGTTGTGCAATGGCGATTCTTGGTTAAGCGATAGATCTTATTTGCACCTTCTGGAGTGTCCAACTCCTTATAGAGTTGGGCCACTGCTCGCTTTGCTGCCAGTTTGAGGGCCTTGTATCTTTGAAGATCTTCTCCACCTTGAGATTGGCGCTATTTCTTGAAGGCCGTTTTCTTCTCTTTGATGATTTTCTGCACATCTGCAGTTTGCTTGTCGATGAAGCGATTTCCTGGCTTCGTCATTCCAAGGACTTGGCTCGCCGCTTGGTAGATTTGAACTGGAACTGTAACTGGAATAGATACTATACCTAAACCAGGAACAAGTGCGTTCTAAGGATTGAATGTTAAAATGGCTTGCCATTGTGGGCATTTGTTTTCCCAGGCATGCTTCATGTTTGATTTGGCTCTTGAAACATTCATTAGAATGACTGTTATGAAGGGGCGGGAGATTTTCAAGTAATAATGTCACCTGGCACATGTACAAACACTTTACCACTTGCTAATGAACTGACCTTAGTTTTTAACCGCCAAAAAGAATCAAATGAAAGCATTTATAACTGGCAGTTGGGCATTTGGGTTAACTTTATCAGTCTAGTTTCATGCCAGTAATCATACATATATGAAAAAAGTCACATTATTGTATTCCACTACAACTATAGAATTCCATTATTGCAAGTTATCCCTTCAGCAGGACACTCAACAATTCATCAATTCAGAGGGATTGTTCATGCAGTTTAAGTGTTGGAAAATGCTTTGCATTGGAAAATATGCTAAATAGCAAATAAATAAGACTTGATTTCTCTTGAATGCAATTATGTGTACTGGAACAGGTTGCAATTAGTAGTTCTGACTCATTGCTTTTAACAGCGGTTGTTAGCTGGCGGGTAGCAATCCAAAAATAGATGGCAGGTCTGTTGATTGTCTCACTGGCAGCAGGGAAGAGGTAAGATAGCAAAATCAACATGCTTTTCAACTTTTTGTCCCTGACATTAAAGTCTGTGTGTCCAATCAAACTCTACATTATTTTGCCATGAATCCATCTGTCAGCTTGTAGAAGCTAGACAAATTAGACAAATAGCAAAATGTTGAATAGACTGCTTAAAAACTGTGAATAAAATCTAAATTAATATGAGGACCCAGACTAAATAAAATATAGGTTAAGGGTTTGGTAGTGTTGGATGTCCAGTGAAAATCTGGTGACACTTACTTTTTGTGGGATGGATTCTCAATATGAACTACAACTTCAATAAACTCTTAATTTGCTGCTTATTATTATAGGTCTTTTGAAAGTATGTGACCTTTTGACAGTAATAAACAAGGAAAAAAAGTATATATATAACAGTAGAAGTGCAATGACTAAAAGCTTCAACATTATTATATTATACAATACTAGTGCAGATTAACTTACCAAAGAGAGTACTGACATTTAGTATTATTATTATTTATTTATTTATTTTTTATTGGCATTTTCCGGAACGCAGCATGAAAGGCGCAGCATTTCCTCTCGCCGTGTTCTCTAGAGTCCAGCTCAAGGACTAGACCTTGAAGTGTCATGATTTCTTCTTCCACATCCTGGGGTCAGGAAACACATTACTCCGCTCTCCCGCTCATCAGAAGGAAATGAGTCCATGTCACTCACCACCAGAAATTAACAACACTACCAAGAACTACATACAACCAAATGAATGGCTTGCATAATTTGCAAACATTACAACAGTTCTGAGTTCTGTGTTCAGATGTTATGTTTTTAAAAATGAGTCTAAATTGTAGAGGTTCAGTTCAGACTAATTCTTGTAATGCCAAATGCTATCCCTGCACTTTTCCAATTTTGTGGGACATAATTTGTGGACCAATGAACTTTCAGTAACCCATGATAATGTGACAAGAGTGGTTTTATTTACGCTTAAGCCACTAGTATGTTAAAATTACATCTTGCAACATGTATCCAAACAGAAAAGATTTACCATGCTATCTTTATTATACACTCATATATGGTCAGAATGTAGATGAAAACATTAGCACAAACATGTCCAGCATTAGAAATGAAGGCATCGAGGTCTGAAACGGCAGCCCTGTGTCAAACACACTGGACAAAGTCAGGAGGCTGGAATGTTAATAGGCTGTTTAAATCATGGCTGTTCTGTGTGTTTAAAGGCAACCTGACCCTGTGGAGGAGGGCTAAGCATTGACTCCAGCAGCCAAAACACCCCCAACCCCAGTCCCAAGGCACCAGTAATGTAGTTTGAGGGCACCCGGACTCTTATTCTGTTTGTGTGACCCCTTGCAGGAGGCAGGAGGAAAGAGGATGTTGATGCACTTGCCTGCTCCGACAGATAATGGCAGCCCCATCCTAGCAGTTTTCTGCATCCGGGATGCCACCCCATGTGCTCTTCCCCGCTGGAAAGTCAGACTTTATTAACCAACTTTGTTTTGTTTACCCTATAAATTTAAATATGAAATGTAATTGAGTAGATACTGCATTGTGGTATACAGATTTTTAACATGCCATGCAAGTCATATGCATTCATCAAAAATGAAATCTCAAAATTACTGTGCCTGTATAACAGAACAGGGTGTTTGTTTTGTCCATTTGACAGGAAGGAAGAGCTAGACATAAATCAAAACATCTTCCTGCCCTGCCACTGAGCCTTGACACAATGATGGACAGAGCGAACTAGCGCATGCTCACCTTTATAGACTACGGAGAAAACAAACCCTGACTACTGATGTAGCAGGAAGTAGAAGCATGCTCAATTTTTCAATGATGAAAGTGAAAGCAACTGGACAACCCACTGAAAAGAACAATTTTAATTGATTTCTATGTAATATCTATAATTACTTTGCATATCTATAAAGGCAATGATAAAAAGCGTATTGTGCCACATGCATATCAAAGAGTGCTGTTGTAGTTTTTTAGGATCACATTTAAAACATATACTATTTATTTAGTTTCTTCAGCATTTGCAATTAACTACAAAAAGGGAAAGAACCATAGGTGAACTAAATTCTATAAATTCTATTCTATAAATATAAGATAAAGATTCTATAGAATTTGATTCTATATTTAAAATAAAGGTTTATCTGTGATAATGTCATCAATTATCAACAGACATCTGGTACAAAAATCAATTAAGAATTTTGTGTAGTCCCTTTCGTCTGTTTGACAAAAAAACGAACAAAATGTAATCTCAGTATGTTTGATTAGCATTATGAGAGCTGCACAGCTTTAATGTATCAAAAGTGACACCAAATATGAAATATCGAAAATCAGACTCATGAACACAGTTCAGTTTACAAGAGGGTCTATGGGCTTTGTTTTACATCTCTGATGGACACTGAAAGGGGAAGTGTAGGATGCGAATGGCTTGGGCTTTCTGACCGCGTTCACTGAGGCACGTGCTAAAAAAAGGGAATGCCTTTCCTCTCGGCCCGCTGTAGAAAGAATACAGCAGCGACATGATATCTGCATTATAAAAAGACACTTTCCTTTCCTCACAATCCAGGAAAACCCCAACCCTGCTAGGTGGAGCCATCACAGTCAGTGGGGTCCAGGGCTGCGTGCCGGCCGAGTACTGGCTGCCACCGCGCAGCCGGAGGGTCCAGTACCCATTCTCAGGGCACAGCTTGACCCTGACCTGACGATTCACAGATTCCAGAGCAACACCCAGGTCCCATTTAGGATTCCTACTTACATCCACCTCCCAGTAATGCCTGCCTGACTGGAAGCCTTCTGTTGCAAGAATGTTGACACACTGAAGGAAGCGTTTGCCATCATATGAGTAACTGGTCATTTTGTCGCTTTCTATGACTTGGGTTTTGTTCCTGGACAGCTGTAGACTGGGATGAGCTGTGTCCTCATCAAATATCAGTGGGGCTGGGACTGGAAATAAAAGACACAATCATAAACGCATTGACTGCGAAAACTTGGGTTTTGAGGACAGTTTGGAATTAAAAAAAAATTGTAAAATGAATGAAAAATTCTTGATTGCCTACATTCTTCTGTTGGTGCAAGAAAATGTTCCAGCCAGGATAATGAAAGCAAATTAGTTGCCCTTGCTGCTTGAATGCAACACAAACCATACAGCATGATCTTTCTCATCCAAAGTGTGAACAATATCTTTGAAATAAAAGGTCTGTTTTCCATGATTTTACCCTAACCGGCACAAGCGCTCAATGATTATCTCTACTGATGTTTTTACTGTATTTAAATGGTTTGATTGTCATTCCTGCATGACTTTAATAGCAATTATGAATGCAAAAATTGACAATTTACCTCAAATCTACAGATCACGAGAAAAAAAAAAAAAGTTCTATGTGACGTACAAGTATTCCCGGACAAAGATCAGTCAGGGTTAATGTATTCTGAATAATGTTACAAAAGGATGTCATCATTTATAGTAATTTAATGATGTATTTACCATTTCAGTGAAACAGTACTCTTCTAATTGGCTGGTTATTTTTGGTTGGTTAATTTTATCTTGTAGCTGAGCCATGTGTGTTATAGACACGCAAACTGCTTGTCACTAGAAACCTATCACATCACATCTGGTTAAGACATGAGGTGCATCCCAAATTGTGTACTTCTGACTATTCTATGAGGTTTTGTAATATAAATTGTGCAAGTAGTGTGTTCACACTGAAAATTACTAAATGAAAAAGTGTACTTTAAATACCCTGATGATGCACTTAACCATAAAAATAAAGTGTGACATGTTAACACTTCATACACTTTTGCAGCTTTAATTATGTAGGGGAGGGGATATCGGTCTCTGATTATTAATGACAAAATAGCATATTACACTTTATTTTGATAGTCCAATTTAGACAATAAGTAAGTTTGTAACTACATGGCAACAACATGTCAACTAATTGTCATTAATTTACAACTACATGTCTGCTAAGTCTCAGAGTAAACTGTGAGGGTAGGTTTAGGGTTAGTAGAATAAGATGGCATATGCTTGTAAAGTTTCTGATCAGTACATTGTATGTAGTGGCCCCAATCAAAAAAGGGTTTTGAAGATATTAAGCAGACAGTCTACTAATACTGTAATGACTAGTTGGCATGTAGTTGCAATGTTACTTATTGTCAATAAAATGTCTAAAGTGTTCAAGTGTTATCAAATAACATATTATAATTCATACACTAGTATATGGTTGAGTACACAGTGTATAAGTACTTTACATGGTGTACAAGTGCATAGTATAAGTGTTTCATTTTGGATGCAGCTATGGTGTTTAAAATGGTCAAAAGAACTCACAAACTACAAATTACTCACAAACTCGCAATTCATTAGTTATCATCTTTAACTTGATGAGCTCAACTATTTTATGTAAGGAATAACCGAAGACATACTTCTTACTCAAAACTGAGCATCATACCAAATGGGGACATACTAAAATACTTATGCCCTACTAATAGCCAATAATCTTTAGTTTGTGTGCTCGTATCCAACTTTAATAAAATGAACCAATGGAACTGGTATACAGATAAATGTGCTATAAAGATAAGTGCTAAACGGTATGTAACGTAGCAGAAACAGTGTTTTAATACTTATGTGTACGTTTTAAACTCTGACAGACAGGGTAACATGGAGGGGACATACAATGAAATCAGTAGAACAGACATTTCCTGATAAGGGTGTAACCCTACAGTTCTATGTAAACAAAAATGTGTGAAGGCTGCTAAAACTGACGTCCGAATCATGGTCTAACATGGGCTCTGAATCACTGAATTCACTGAATTCTTTGCTGCCCTAAGGGGGGCTATTCGCACTGTCACTAAGGCAATAACACCATCTGTTACAGATTAAAATGAATACCTGAGCTATTTCTCTACTTCAATACGTCCTATATTGGCTTTGCTTTTTTAAAACAAACACAAAGATTAAAGATCATGTAGTGACCACTAATTAAACATAAAGGGCCAGTTTTACTAACAGTTTGAGCCAGTGGAAATCATATTTTAGTGTTAAAATATTACTGTCCGTGCAGTGACGAACTAGCATTAAGAAGTGACAGTTTATTTTTGCACCTGGCCTTGTTGAATATGCATTTATAGGAGTTCCATTAACCGAACTTATCGTTAGCCAAGCCATATTATTTTTAATTTGCTTCACGAAATAAAAGACGACTTGGAACCCTCAACTACGGGCAATACTTGGTCTATTAAAACCATTTTTTTTGGTCTTCGTTTCTCTTCAATGTACTGTGGCTTCTTTATTTCTTTATTCTATATTTGTGACTGTGCTAATTTGCGCTGCACTTGTTATTTTTATGTTGGTCAATTATGTAAATGAGATGTTGCATCAGAGTTCTTTAATTTGCGTGGTAGTAAATCACTTGCAGAAATTTCCGCGCCGTGTCCTGTTAAGTAAAACTAACCCATAGTGTTCAGTAGATAAAGTTCTGTGGTAAATTGTAATTGACAAATTACCTGGACTCAAATGTTGAAACATTTTTCGCCACATAATGTATTGAAGAGGAGCAATGTGTTTGCTTCTAAAAGCATCCAGGTTGACATTCAGCTCTTGCAGAGGCAATCTGGAATCATAGAGACATCAAAGTTTTAAAAATAAAAGACATTAAACCCCAGTTTCACAGACAAGGCTTAAGCTAGTCCCAGACTAAATTGCATGTTTGAGCTGTCTCAGATGAAAATATC
>JAUMHQ010000071.1:2022485-2047527 GCA_032361165.1 Enteromius paludinosus
AAAATGTAAAACTGAGGATAAAAGCGTCTACTAAATGCATAAATGTAAATTTAAATAATATGTTACCTTCCACTATGTGTGCTAAGAGCTTAGTACTATCTCCCTTTAGCACATGGAAATGACTGAAAATACATTTCCTCAGCCAAATATGATGCATTTTCTTGTGGTATTGTAATTTTATTACAACTTTAATCCAGGAATCTAAAAAAAAAATCTTCATAGAAGAAGTACATTCAAATGATAGAATGTATAACCTGAATTTATGGAATGTTTTTGAATAAATTAAAATTGCCATGTTATTGGCAACTGTTTGTACTGTAACAAGCAAAAATGTTCTCGTCTGTTTGACAGGTTGATGTTGTATGTCCTTGGGTAAAATGGGCCCGTCAGATCTAGCCAATGGAACGGAGGACACGGCCTATGATGGAATTCAAGAGGCCAGCCTGGGAAACGACAGCATAAACACTTACAAACCAGCTTTTGTGGACGACATCACCAAGCACCTGAGTGTCCAAATATCTCTCATCTTTGCATATTCACTCATAATCCTGCTAGGACTTGTAGGTAACACTCTGGTGATTTACATGATCATTCTGTACAGAAACATGCGCACTGTCACCAACTACTTCATTGCGAATCTGGCCTTGGCTGACCTGATGGTGGACACGGTGTGTTTGCCCTTCACTCTGGTTTACACGTTACTGGACGAATGGAAATTCGGAGCAGTGATGTGTCATATGGTGCCATATGGCCAAGCTCTCAGTGTCCATGTGTCTATTCTCACCCTAACGGTCATTGCTCTAGAGCGTTACAGGTGTATCGTCTTCCACCTTGGCCAGCGCCTCAATAGGTGCACCAGCTTCATTATCATCGGCCTGACCTGGGCATTTGCTGCCATACTGGCTGGCCCACTGGCTATTTTCCGAGAGTATCGCCATGAGGAAATCCCATACATTGACTTGCGGATCGCGGTTTGCTCTGAGAAATGGCCCAATGGCACCAATCGGGACGCCGTTATCTACAGTTTATCAATGATTCTCCTGCAGTATGTGGTCCCTTTGGCGATCATCAGCTACGCTTATGTGTGCATCTGGATCAAACTGAAGAACCACGTCAGCCCTTCCAACCGCACCGATGGCATCGGCCGCCGAAAGAAGACCACAAAGATGCTAGCGCTGGTTGTCGTGGTCTTCGCTGTTTGCTGGCTTCCCTTCCACATGTTTCAGCTGGCTAGCGATCTCGACTTGATTCTTAAGTTCAAAGAATACAAACTCATTTATACTTTGTTTCACATTGTGGCAATGTGCTCGACGTTTGTTAACCCATTGCTATATGGCTGGATGAACCAGAATTACAGGAATGGCTTTCTCATGTTCTTCCGCTGTGAACACAAGCCAGACACCATCTACCCTGATGGGTCCTTCAGGACTCGATCTTTGAGAGGGATGATTGTGAATGGCTACAATGATGGTCAGCCCACAACTGCTGTCTAATCATGAAGATGGAGTCTTCCTCTGTCAAAAGGAACCTGCTTAATGCACAATACAGTAGGGTACAATGAAGCTAAAGGAGCATTGGTGTAAAATAATAAAATAATAATAATAATAATAATAATAATGGGGTTAAGATAATAAATAGATAACTTAATAAATAGACTTTTTCCTTTGATGACATGATGTGGTTGGGTAATCACCATATTTATAATAAAACCATGGCATATTAAAATATGATATTTATTGGTACTCCTGAAAACCAATTTAGATTATTATGAGGATCTTCTTCAACAATCTTTCCCATTAAAATAAAAACAAACTAGTCTAAACAATCAAAAAAATATATAATACTTCAGCTAAAGTTTTTGCATTTTTTATCATTACTAGTTGCTTCTACCCCATGCTGGTGAGCATTTTACTTTTAAGTGTGAAAGTAAAATTGTATAATTTTTAAACAAAACAAAGCTTTTCATGATTTATTTTTTATCACAATACGTTGTTTTCCTGCAATTATACATTATGGGAGTACAGAGAAAAGCAGATTTTCCTCATGGTGTACCTTTAGCCCTGCATTGACACAAGTGGTGTCCATTTATCATTAGCCTTGTGCAAAACTCTTATTGATAATGTCAGGAGACATCCTGGATGCTGCTGATAGCTTTCAGCTCTGGGAACACGTTAGAACCAATCACCTAAGCTGAAAATGGCATGTGACTGATCACTCTTATAGGAATTGGAGAAAGCTATTCATTAGCTTTCCCATACATATTTATGGCTTTTGCA
Source organism: Enteromius paludinosus (assembly GCA_032361165.1). Taxonomy (NCBI): domain Eukaryota; kingdom Metazoa; phylum Chordata; class Actinopteri; order Cypriniformes; family Cyprinidae; genus Enteromius; species Enteromius paludinosus. The sequence continues at coordinate 2,024,762 of JAUMHQ010000071.1, forward strand.
CAGCTGGCGCAGGACCTATTGGAAGGACATAATTTAAAATCTGCCATCATTGCTCATGGGGCCACAGAATTTTTCAGTCACCTAACCTAAGCCATAAATATCATGTGACTCAAGTTAAGTCAAGTAACCTTCATTTATATAGTGCTTTATACAACACAGTTTGTCATAGCAGTTTTAGGAATACAGTTAATTTCTCAGTTAAAACACAACATTTTTCAATTAAAAGTCAGTTCATCATTAATTCAGTGATGTCATTGTCCAGCTCAGTTCTGTTCAAATTACTCAGGGGCTATATGAAACAGTCTCATAACAACTCTGATTGGCGGATAGCACCACAAGTGCACACACAATTGCATGCACTTCACCAGTGTCTATTTTGAGCTGTCACATAAATTCAGTTTCATGCTTAAAAAGCCCTACAAAACAGAATCTTGCACCCGTAAAAAATATTGGTGATATATTGGTGAAATATGTTGTTTTTGTATGTCGTCAGCAAAAGTGAAGTTGGCATTGCTTTGCAGAAACATGGTGCCAAAGCTAACCGGCCCAACCTTGATCATAGCTAAAAATATGCTAACATATTGCATTGTGGGATACAATATCCACATAGTGGGCTCAGTTGTTTTTTGCACATTTTGGCAGATGTAGCTCTTGGTGTTAATGTACAAGCATACAATAAATTTGCATAATATGCATATACATATGGTGTGTCTCAATCATCTATTGCTCCCAAGCTCGTAAATCAGTATATAATGCACTCAAATCTGGGCACTGCTTTTTGGGACATTTATGCTCAATTTTCGATGTCATGACCACATACAGTGTCACCATACATAGGCGTAGTTCATCACTGGTGGTATTAATTGGCAGGACCCACATAATTTTTGTATCATTTTTTATGTTTTACATACATGTTCTTGCAACATTTCAGCTGAATATTATAAAGGTAAACAATATGTGTTCACTGCAATGTCTAGTGATGTGTTTGTGCTGAAATATACAAAAAAATGGTTTATCTTTTCACATGTTATATTGAACATAATTATTTGGATTTGATTGTGCATTTTATGTTTCACGCTTCAGAAATGTCACATAATATCCATTTAGGGAGCACAGTGAGCATTACGCTCCCTGGTTTTGTAGTGCATTGTGAGATTTGTCAAGGTGCAAAATTTGGCATGCCCTGGACAGCGCTTCAAATTGGCAGACTTCCTGATCACGGATCTGATTACTGAACTATAGGGAGCTGATTGAGACACACCAATACTATACACTAGATAAACGGCAAGACTTGCGTAATAGCATTTCGAACATAACCTACTGTGTTTTGAAAAACACTTCTAGCATCGGTACACAATCAATGAACTGTTCATCTCATGAATGTCTTTGTTATTCAGTTATATTAACAGTTTGGTTGTGAATTGAAATATTCAAATATATTTTATGTCTTGAATGAATTCAATTTTGTGATTTGTCAAAGATGAAAATGTCTTGCACGTGTGGTTTTGTGTAAATTAGCATAGGGCCGATACATAAATTGCATTATGCTACTGATTGTATTTATACTGTATGATGTGAAGGTTTTGTAGTGTACTTTGTATGCAAAGAATTGATGTAATCTATGGAATCACGTTCTTGTATTCTTTATTGGCATATTTAATATCTATGCTTTGGTGGCATTGAGATTAAATAAAAAGTTGAATTCAGTGAATATCACTTATTTTACAGTTAGGATGTGTGAGAAAACTAAAATGCAGTGGAAGGAAGGAGTGAACGGAAAATAAAGCTATATCTGTGTATATTTTTTGCTCGCAGCCTTATCAAATCTAAAACCAAGGCAACACACCACATAACAAAAAAGATTTGAAATGATCTGCTTCACACCAACATTTGCCTGAAGTGATTATGAAAACAAAACAATGTATCCACTTTGCAGCTGCTGCATTATTCATCTCTGCTACACAACTTCATGCTGTAATCACTTTTTTATTCTCTGTGTTGCACAAGCAGCGTAACAGGGAGAAACCTCTGAGAATATACAATCCGTGGCACAAACCTCTTGTTCCACATTCAGTTAGCCATAAGATACAGATCTGCACACAGATGAATAAAACACGAACACACATTCTTAGTGTTTATAATATTCATTTGTCTTATCATGTTGTTGTTTTTAACATATTAGGGTGTTTTTTCTTTGACAATAGGGCTATTTAAAAAAGCTATTTGTCCAGAAGAGTAAATTGAAAACTAAATGACTCAATTTGTCCCAAAAACAGTAATGAACAAGTCCTTTGTGTAATTGTGTAATCGTTGTATTTTTTTCCACTAAAACAAAGCATGAACTGCTTGTTTGATAAGACCTATGGTTGTTATTTTTCTGTTAAGCTTAGAATAAATCTAATATGTTTCTGCCATCTGTTGGACAGAAGGTATTTTCTAGAATGAAGAAGAACAAATCATCTAAAGAAACTGAAACACAGGTCAAATTGCAAAATAATTTTACAAACCAAGCAAACACCAGTTTTTCACTCCTTTATGTATCATTTAAAAATGTAATTTTCAAAGAAAGTTTAGTCTTTATTATTTTATGCAATAAATATTGAAATTGAAATATAAATACTTCTTATCTAACTAAATGACATAAATTATATCCTTTTAGAAAAAGAGAGAATATAAAAAACAGAGCCTGACAGAAGATGGAACACAAACAAATGGTTAAAATTATACATGTTATCTAACATATTTATACATTCTAAAAATGGGTGTACAACTCAGCAAAGGGTGAAGTCTGGACAGATACAGTGATTGGGTTGTTTTGACCCAGTGGTTGGGCTACAATCCAAAAGGTTGGGTTAAACATTTAACCCAAACAGCTGGGTCAAAACAACCCAGTCACTGGTTCTGTCCATACTTTACCCAGCATTAAGAGTGTGTACAGGTCTGCATACATAAAAAAAAATCTTCTATTGCAAAGAAACAATCTGTTGACACATGGATCTATTATCAGTTTACTGTAACATTTATTATGTTATATGGTCTTACACTTCTGCAAGGACTATGGTGCCATATGTGACCCTGGACCACAAAACCAGTGAATTTCCAAAAATTTTAATTGAGATTTATGCATCATCTAAAATGTGAATAAATAAGCTTACAACTGATATATAATTTTTTTGATAGGACAATATTTGCCAAGATATAGCTATTTGAAAATCTTTAATCTGAGGGTGCAAAAAAATAAATATACTAAGAAAATCACCTTTAAAGTTGTCCAAATGACGTTCTTAGCAATGCATATTACTAATAAAATAATTAATACATTTATGGTAGGAAATGTACAAAATATTTTCATAAAAAGATCGTTTTGACCCATACAATGTCATTTTTGGCTACAAATATACCCCAGCAACTTAAGACTGGTTACCCTTTCAGTCAAATCACTTCGAAGTTACATATGGAAACTCGCCAGAGAGACCAATTGCCTTTGAGCTTCGAATAAAAGGCAAATGAATATTGGCGTGCACTGATTGCATTCAGGTCCACCTCATCATTAAGTGAGTATAAGCGGGCACGAATGTAGTGCACTTTTCGCTGAGGAGCCGAGCTGTTCCTGAGCTGGAGACCTGCAGGGCCAGTCACCGCTCCCATCCGAGGCAGGTGGGCTTTCGTTCACTCTCGCGGGCCTTATTGTGCATGCTATGGCAACGCTGCAGGTCTACCAGGCTAAGGTGTTAAAACAGCTGCACGAGAACGGTCCTGATCAAGGGGCGATGCAGGAACTCCGCGCGCGACCGACTTTGCTCTCGGGGGCGACGAAAGCTGCCACGCGTGCCCTTGGTCAGGTGATGTACACAGCTGTCTAGGAGTGACATCTGTGGCTGAATCTGGCACAGATTGCAGACGTCGAGAAAGCTCCCATCTCCCAGGTCAGCCTATTCGGCGACACTGTCGAGGTTTTGGCCCAGGAGATCTTGACAGTCCTGCAGCAGACCGAGGCGATGTCTCACATTTTGCCTCTGAGGGCCAGCCAGGCCCTGAGTGCGCTGCCTTCATCAGCCCATCGCCGAGCGTGTCCCCCGCGCGGCACCCAGACCTCCTGCTGCGACCCTCCTGCTGGCAGACGATGCCAGGCCTGCAGCTCAGGGACCCGCCAAGAACACCTGCAGCGCTGGGAACCACCAGTGCGGGAACCAGGGGAGCAGGTAAGCGTTGCCCAGAGCAGCCAGACTTTTATCCAGGACATTCATCCTTCTGGGATCAGTCCCTGCCCCTTTCTTCCCACAGGCCTCCCCACCGCAGGCACAGCGGTCAACATTGCCTTGATTCCCCTAGCGACCATGCTGGGAGCCTGGAAGGCACTTCCCAGCCCCTCGTGGTGGTTGATACGGACAGTGCGCCCAGGTACCGCGGCAACCACTATACCACTGTCAGCTCGGACATCGATGCCCCCGTTCTGCATGCGGAGGTTGCAGTCCAACTGGAAAAGGAGCCTGCAATCGAGCCTGTCCCTCCAGCCGAGATGAGGTCAGGGTTTTACAGTCCTTACTTCATCGTGCCCAAAAAGAACGGTGATCTACGAGCTTTGAATCGGTCCCTTCTCAGGCTGCCATTTAAAAATGCTCACCCCGAAGCGCATACTAACATGCATTCGGAGCCAGGATAGGCTTTAAAGTTGTGTCCTGTACGCGCATTGCGCCTCTACACTGACTACACTCTGAGCATCAGTAGCTCTTTATCTGCTATGGTGGTCAGCAGAAAGGGAATGCTGTCTCCAAACAGAGGTTGGCCCATTGGGTGGTTGAAGCCATCTCCCTGGCTTATCTATACCAGGGAGAGCCGTGCCCCTTAGGACTGAGAGCTCACTCAACAAGGAGTGTTGCTTCATCTTATGCATTGGCTCACGGCACCTCTCTAGCAGATATCTGTAGGGCTGCAGGCCGGGCGACACTGAATACCTTCACAAGGTTTTACGACCTTACTGAAGACAGCAAGTGAGCGGGATCCATGCGCTCGTGCCCCAAGCAGAGTAGCTCCGACTGGGTCTCCTTCGCCCAGTAGGTTTTGGCTACAAATTTCAATCCACAGTCAGCAAGAAGGCTGTTTCCCTTCAATTATATCCATAATCTTATTGCAATATATTGAATTCCCTGAATTCCACATGCAGGAACTATGTGTTTAAGTCATGTTCACCGCTTTTTTATAATATTTTTTGGACATGAAAAAATGGAAATGGTGGCATATACACTTCAAAACATAATTGAAATATTACTTGATATTCTCTAATAATTAAAAGAGAGAGAGAATACATTTTAGAACGTTTTTGCTGTCTAATTGTTGTGGCTTCCTTGTTTTGTTATTAATCATTCTCAAACTGACCCTATAAGACTATCATATAAGTGTGATGTTTATTCGATTGTTTTGTACTATAGACATAGTGATGTATGTGTATGTGTAGAAATTAAATTGTGCAAAACCATCCCACACTCAGACTTCAGACCCTTCAATAAAGAACACTTGACTTTTGACCTTTAGTCCAGTTACGGTCTTCACGGCTAACTTTACTTAGCGGCGCAGCTCCACCTGTTGGTAAAAAAATAAGTACTACACAGCTGCTCTGGTAGCAACAGCAGGCGTTTTTCCCAGTGCATTTGCGGACTGTTTGAAAGTGCTGCAAAAAGGGGACATTTTTAAGGACATATAGCGGGCAGGACACTGAAAACGATCACCCAGACATACTATATTAAAGTTTTTTTTTTCTATATGCATACATACTCTTAACGTATGTATTTAGATTTTAATTCACGTTAAATGTATGTAATAATAAATAATATTAATATGGTTAGGGTAAGCTAACGTACATGTAAATCAGCTGAACAGTGGTACAGGTCTTCCGGAAGTGGCGTAAGTGACCATGACCTTCCTCTCTTCAGTCACGTACAGTCATGGTGACTAGACTCACGAGTGGTCGCGAAATGTAGGAGTAGAGACTATTACCTCGCAAAGCGCCCCATACTTTGTTTACGCTGGTAAGTCTTCGTTCGACTTCATGTTAATGATTGTTTTCGTTCATTCATTCAGAAAGACAGGATGCATGCGCTAGCCACGAGCTAACGTTAGCAACACGAGCAGCAGATGTGCATGACATTCATCCAACTGTTCAGGTTAAGCTGGTAACGTTAAGTAAGTTAAAGGTGAAAGCCATAGCTCCGTTTCATTTTTAATTCGTGTGACCACTTCTGCTTCTAAAATATTAAAAATGAAATGATCTAATCTCATTTTTTTGTAACGTTAATCGTACAACGCATAATTCTATGACTATCTAGGATTTTTAGGCACCATCTTGTTAAAACCCAGCATTTTTGGGCATCATAAAATCCAGTCAGTTGCCTACTATTTCTGGCATCATGCTCTCAAAACATACTAAACTTGTTGTCTTGATTTGGTCTCAACAAAGAGCAATTCTTATCTGCATCTGGTTTCTGAACAGCTTTTAGTAACATTAAAGTCTGAAAACCAAACGGCCAGCCTTGTTTTGGCTATCACAGTATTAAACTCAACAAACGTTTTTGGACACTGCTAACATATTCCAGGTCAGCTGACATGCTTTTGTTCTGTGAATCATTCAAGTAAAGCTTTCCTCATGTCTGTCTTTAAGATATTATTTATTTTAGCTTATATACTTTAGTTGATTTTGTGCTTTGTTGCAGTTTTTAGCACAGGCGGGTTGAGAGGGAACAATGGTGAAGTATTTCAGCTGTGCGGGCTTTCTGAAGAGCTCATGGGACCAAGTATTTTTGGCATTCTGGCAGAGATACCCCAACCCCTACAGGTAATACAAATATGTATATACGTCATCTTATAAGCCACCCTCCTACAGCTCCTGCAGTATATATCATTTTTTCCCCTATTCATTGTGTTCTTATACATTTAGTTTTATAACCACTGTCTATTAGAGATCACATCATTTCTGTATTTGTATTCCTCAGCAATCATGTTTTAACTGAAGACATCATATTTCGGGAAGTCACTCCGGAAAACTGTCTGATTTCCAGACGTCTCTTGACCAAAACAAGCAGAGCTCCTCGCTGGGCAGAGAAGTTTCTGCCTGCTCACATGGCACAGAAGGCTTACATCATTGAGGACTCTGTAGTGGATCCTCAAGACAGGACTATGACAACCCTCACCTGGAACATCAGTCACGCGCGTGTGATGGTGGGCTGCCATCCCTGCTCCTGTCTCACAAAGCTGACAAGAACATGTCCAAATTGATATTGTGCCCCAAAATCTATAGGAAATAAGGATTTATATTTGTCACAAAAATATAAAGCATTAATATGTTTGCATTCTGAAAGTATTTTCATGACATTAGCACTTTTTCATTTAAAAGTACTTGTATAATATAGTTGTTTTGAATGCTTTCCTGGACTGGCTATGATTAATCATCAACTGGCCTGACTAGACGTGAACTATGAGAGGTTAACTATGTGTTTTCTGTGTGTAGAGTTTTGAAGAGCGTTGTGTGTACAGAGTGAACCCTGACAACAACAGCTGGACCGAGATCAAGAGAGAGGCCTGGATTTCTTCCAACCTGTACGGCCTCTCTAGAGCTATTCAGGTCAGCGGGTGACAGGACGCCTAAACAACACGTGCTTATGTTGATCTCAAAGAACGTTTTGTTAGAGTAGCGTGTGTAAACTGTTTAAATACATTCGAGTAACATTCTGCAACCTGGATCATTGCGTTGATGCAGAAGATCCTCTGAGGTGTAACAGCTGTTTAGTCTGCAGTTAAATGACCTCACTGGAAATTCCACAACACTTTCCACAAGAGGAGTGCTTTTCAAAGTGCTTGACATGTTTCTGTCCTGTTTTCAGGAATTCGGTCTTGCCCGGTTTAAGAGCAACGTTACAAAGACTATGAAAGGCTTTGAGTATGTCCTGGCCAAGATGCAAGGTAAGGTGCCGGCTTGAGTTCCAGCATGCAGTAGCAGCTTTAATGGTTTAATTAGTTTTGTTGTAAACATGGTCCGCTAAGCTGGATCTCATTACTGCTCAGGTGAGATGCCCACACGTACTCTGGCAGAAACCGCAACTGAGAAGGCACGTGAAACTGCACTCGCCGCCAAGGAGAAGGCAAAAGATTTAGCTTCTCAAGCTCAAAAGAAACAGTATGTATGATGCCTGGAGGTGACGCAGTGTCCGGACTCTCCCAGCACTTCTGAAAAGGGCCGTGCTATTCCATCACACAGGGCGTGGACGTAAAATGGGTTTAGCCAGGAGCTGAGACGATCAAATCATGCCTGTCTGGATTCTCAGAAGGCATTTAGTGAAGCCCATGTTCTCTTCGACTGAAATTCTCCAGTAAACTTGATGTAATACAGCAACATCCTCCGCCTGCTCCTGATTTTACATGAATTGTTTGCATTTTATTTTATTGCTAAATTAATTTCCTAATTTCTCTGATTTTTGTTGATGTATTTTAAACGTAGACTCTCTGAATCTTCATATTCACACTTGCTGAGGTCTGTAACCTGCCTTGTTTAGCAATGTGATTCGTTGCTTCAAATTGAAGTTCTATCTGCATTGATGGGTCGACGGTTCCAGCAGTCATTGCCGGCATGATATCTACAGTTCTGCAGAGGATTTAGTCTGATCTTTAGCACGGATGGACAAGTGTGAAAGTTGTTAATGTCAGATGTTGAGTGTCTGAAAGAATAAATTAAATGCATTTCTTTAATGAGAAGGTAAGATAGCTTATGTTATGTTTTATAGCTCTTAATTGTTTCCAATCAAGTATTACCAATAAATATTTTCTATCTGACATGATATTCTGTTTTTTTTTTTTTTTTCATTTGCACCGTGATTATTATTGAACATAAATGAACACCGTTTTTTAAAGCAGATCATTTTTGGAAAGGCTTCCATATCACTTACATTTCCATGAGAAATTAAACCAAGTCTGATTTGACTGAATACTAGGCTGTTTTGACATTCGGATTGCAGTACCAGCAAGGTATGTAGGTAAAATGAAGTCAGATTAAATACATAAAATATTTATTTGTACAAAAGGCTTATGTTGGTAAAAAATAATAAAATGCTACATATGAATACAAGGAGTGACATAAATACAAAGGTGTTCCTGGTCCAATGACATACGAATAGTTCATAAGGCATTTGGTGTTCAGAACTGTATATACAATGTACATTTTGATGTACAACTACTGTACAAACATTTAAAAACCAAGGCATGTTCATAATAGTTTGCATAAATGACTGATATGAGCAGATACTGAACAGTTTGCAAATACAGCCCATGTATTTTGTCAATACTACCAACATACTGAATAATGTTTTTAAAGTATGCAAAAATAAAACAATTTGCATGAGAAGACTAACACATCTTATGGGGGAAGGGATAAAACTGCCAAAAATCCAAATTTATAAAGAAAAACAATTAACTATTTTCTGTTTTTCAGGCTTCTTGCTTTGGGCTCAACATAATAGCTTGTTGTTGGGTGTTTTAATAGCACCAACTTTGATTCTCTAAAGAGTGAACCAAAGCACAGGACCAAAACAAAGTAAAACCTACATAAAAATGAAACGCCACAATGATGCTGATAGTAGTTCCATAACAAAGTCAACTGTACCTTTACCCAATAGCAAATAACAAATGTGTGGCTGTAAAGGAAAGCATTCTTGCCCTATGAATTGCAGCACCACAACCTTTGAATTAGCCTCCCCAGTTTTTCCAATTAGAAAAGAAAAGAAGCGGGGGGAAAAAAATGCAGTGACATAATCTGCAATTTCACACATCAAACTTGAAAGAAATAACACACCTAAAAAGACATCACAAGTGCTCATGCGTATGCTTTGTGCAATGTATCAAAACTCTGTTAAAACAGAATTAAATAAGCTGGATATTAAACATTTAAGTGCAAGCCATGTGTACTGCAGGCTGACCCTAAAGTTAAGCTCATTAGCCAGATAGAAGACAACTAACAGGTACAATGTGATCATAACTAATCCAGAAAAAATTCAAATAATTCTGTGGAAATAAAGCATCACCAAAATTGTTACACTTGAATCTCATGAGTGTATAGCATACTAGAGCACCATAATGCCATTAGTGTAAAGAAGACTCTACACAAAATAATTCCAGTCATGCTTGTTTGCGGCTGATGGTTTCAGAATGGCAGCAACATAAGGCTGTTCTGTGATGATGATGGTAAAGCCCATCAAATGTTTTCAGAGTCCCCCATCCACTTTATACCGTTCTGCGATGTTTGTGGATCCGGGACAGTCATAGCCAGTTGTGATCAGAGGTAGAGTAGCTGTGGTCCACCCCGGCATGTGATGAGCCCAGACCATCTGACTCCAAAGTCCACACCATGCTCTCCACATCGATCTCAACGTCCTCTGCAATTTTCAAGCAAATATGATCAATAACTTGTGTGACCATTTACTCTACCACCCATTTTAAAAGGCTTGAAAACAAACAAACTCTGTATTAAAATCTGACACATAATAGTAAAACAAATTATTCATCTGTCAATAATGCTTTCCATTAAAAAGTGTTTGCATATGTGATCCATAGTTACTGATCATAATAATATTAGAATTAAGAATCAGCCGTCTGTCTGATGATCACCTCTCTCAGAGTCGGATCTCTCAGAGGACACAGCTGAGCCAAGGCTGTCGTTACGCATCCTCTCTGAACCGCCCTGCAGTTTCTCCAGCCGTGTGCGCAGTTCTCTCTGCTCCCAGCGCAGACGATCCTTCAGCAGCTCTGCACGCTCATCCTGTTCCTGCAGCTTCTGCAAGTGCACATGTAGATCCAGCTTTAAACCTTCTGTAGAGCATCTCATTACTCACTGCATCACCTGGATCAGAATGACTTGCTTCACATCTCTCTGACTGACGAATTAGGTTAGCTCCTTTCTTTGCTGGCAGACAAAACATTGGTAAACAATTAGCAGCAAATGTTCGGTTGCGATTTAAATGCTATCTAAAAAACGTTTTTGATATGTCAGCTTTTTTCTAAAATTGGACATCGTCTTGCAATAGCAATTGACCAAATGGCGGCATCTTGTGAGCGCTGCAAGAATTGCATGCATTTGAGGGAAATCAACTTGCTTTAATTCACTAACTTTATTCAGTCTAACATACACAGATTAGATAAATGCTTGAGTCGTTAAGAAATGGAAGCAAACGCACTGAATAAGGTGGTGAATTCAAATTCAATAAAATCCCAGCGATGCAACTTTACTTTAAATTATTAAAAGCACAAGGGATGCCTGTTGGGAATAAAACAGTTTAATTAAACTATACGTATGCCTATGCTCTTCAATATTTTCATAAAACTGTCGTTCTGTAGGTTAATGCTCATGGGTGTGCCACCAGAATGGCCACTGTATATACATTTTAAACCAAATCCAGCAAACATCCCTTAAGTCTGTCAACTAAATTTCCTATTTTTGTGTTTACTAATTTTCATAATTGACTTAATTAAAACACTGCAGATTTTTCTGTGCGCCATATTAAACAATAAATGTCTTTAAACATTGGTTGGGTAACAAACACTAAGAGTGTTGATAAGATGTGAAAGTCAATTGCTGCCGGGTACTAATTCTAAAACGCTAAACATAGTCTTATCAGCATGTGTTTAACAACCTATTCTAAACTGCAACAAAACCATGAAACATTCTGAAGGCATGCCATTTTTTTGGGTATAATTTCCAGACCTTCCAAATCTGTTGAAATAGTTGTCTTTATTCTATATTTTGCTAATACGGTCAATCTGGCTCACCTTGATATGCAGCTGTGCTTGTCTGAGCAGATTGAGGGTTGTGTTTCTAGCTGAATCCGAGGACAGAGGAACCTGCTGCTTTAGCTGCTCCAAACAATGTTTTAACTGAGCTCTCCTACAATCAAACACATGCAGCAACATAACATTAAACTACATGTAAAAACACAAAGACACACATCATTTGACTCCCAGCTTAAATTTGTAATATAATGAATTATACAAGTATTAGTTCCAGTATTCAAGTTTGATTGGCTAAACAGTTCCAATAGCGCGGTAACTTTCCCCTATGTTGTCAGTGTTCATGCATTACAGGACAGCATTTAAAAGCTTTTTTTAATTTAGCAAAATCGGTCGACAAATTGAGGTTTTGTCAACAGCAACTGTTTACTGAACTATTGCAGAAAGCAATACTACACCCACACTGATAGGGTTAAATTACTGAATATTGCTGAATCGAAGGACAGAATGCAAAATAACACTGTTACCTGTGTTTCTCCAATTCATTGTGAACAGACCTGAAACAGAAAAATAGCTTTATTAACCATAAAATTTGTTCATATTAAATACTCATTTATTTGCATATGATCTGTGTGGATAAGCATTTGGTAGACATTAGCGTCTAGTTGACCAGTTCGAAGTATTTAATATAATCAATTCAGCACTTAATATATGGGGACACTTAATAATATTTGGCAATATTAAAGACTTGATTGCACTACTGATGAGAACTGGGGCTGGCTGCATAAACTATTTCAGTTATGAAAATGTAGATTGGTCCTATTTGTATAAAAAAAAAAAAAAAATTACCCCTGATTACACACTGGCAACTACTAGCTGGTCAAACTATCTCTTAAGACAGTCTGCATCACAATGTGCATACTATCCACCCTAAAGTATGTTAAAAATGATTAATATCACATAGAATTTAGGATGCACATTGGGACGCAGACACAGTCTATGAAACTGGCCCCTGGACTGATCTATCCATGTCGTCACAGAGCTTATTTATAGAAAAAACTTTATTCATTCCATAACTAATGATCATTACAGAGTTATTAAAATGAACTTTAACTGAAGAATTTACAGTTTACTGTAGTGAGTAAATGATGATTATATTTGGATGAACTAACACTTCAAGTAGTCTAAATGGAAGAAAATGCCTTTTATTAATTTGCATAAAAACAGCAAGATGGTGGTTGTAGTATAAAATTATTATTTTAAATCAGTGTTTTAGAAGTTGCAGATTTGAGTTGTACAATCACAAAATAACAGACAAAAGAAAAGGACATCATTTGTCTGTGCACCTTACACCCACCTGCTGTTCCCAGGCGAATGACTCTTTGATTTCTGCTTTCTTCTCTTATCTGTAACTCCTTTACTGTAGAATGGAAGCACTGAAGCATAACCGTGCTCGGCCTCTGAAAATGTACAATATATAACATGAGTGATTAATAGCCCACTAAGCCCGGCCTACTTCCTTTTTTCTTTTTCCATACGATCTTTATACAAAAGCTAAATAATAAGTTATTTTGGACATCTACAGAAACATCAGAGATATGGCTGGTTCCTGGTTTTACATGTAAAAAGATGGTCACAAATTAAGGTTTTACTATACCAGATCCAGGAAATACTTTGCTTTATGTCAGCATCTCATCAAATCAGCTGTATGTGAGACCGCTTTCTGGTTTTGGCGCCATCGTACGATTTAGCATTTTTTTAAATCAATGCTTCACACTGTGACTATGTATCCAGTCATTAACGTGACGTCTTTGTTGAACCGCAGTTACTGTAGCAGAATAACGGGCAGCGGTGCTACATTTTCAAATCTATGACGATTTCGCGCCTTTGTGTACAATACAGAACTGAAATGTAGGTCACCGAGCCAAACACAATAATATGAACATTAAAAGCGATGTTTCCCACTCTACAGATACACAAACAAACCTCTGCAGAAAAGAAAACGCACACAGTGCCCATATGAGGAAATAAACAGCACAAACATAAATGAATGTGTGCAAAACACAAGCAAACAGCAGCAGACTGTCCGAAACGGCTTCGGTTTCAATGCAAACAATGTGAGAGAAATAACGCGTTTAATACCTCTTTCCCTCCGCTCCAGATATTCAGCTGCCTGCAGAAGCACTTGAATGTTACATGTATTTACCTCCATTTCTGACAAACAATGTTATTTTGAAAGCGCCAAGAGCGACACTGATCTATTGAAGTGTAGATGAGAGTTCGGCAGCTCCAGCTCGCCACGTCATTCGCGTCAGACGCGTCACGCCACGCCCTCCTCCACGCGACCGCTCCCTTCAACAGACACAAAAACAACTCTGGTTATACTATTATTTGCGCTGTCTTGTTGATGCGAGCTGTAATTAAAGACGATGGCAACTTGCAGAGATGAAAATATTATTTTACCCAAGCCCGTTAAGTTAATTTTATTGAAGTTGATTGGCCCCGGTCAAAATGTGGGCTTTTATTTTGCGACACTTTTCGATTCTCATGAACATTACAACAGGCATTAAACATACAAAACGTATTTTAAACAGTTGTATTGAACAGTTATGGGTCAATCAATTTGTAAAATGCTTTACAAATGTAAAAGTAGTTAATTAACTAGAAAACAGAAATATTTCAAAATATTGTATTTCAAATGAGATGACAAAAACTGAAAAAAAACAAAAAACAAAACTGAAATACCGACGGGTTTTTATTTCGTGACACTTTTATTAATGCAGGTAAAAACAGGTAACGTTAACGTGTTTAAACAAGTTTCTCATGACAATTCAAAATACACAATTTAATAAAAAAAAAATAAAAATCAATCGCAAAGTATGTAAAAACCCTGCAAAAGCAAAACATTAAACAAAAGCAGGTCTTAATTCGCTTTCTATTATAATAACAAACAAAATGTATAATAACTAGTAAAATATTTAAAGCAATATGTGAATAAACATATATTAATAAAACATGTAATATTGATATAAACACTTAATACATCTCACACGAAAGTGTTTAGGAGGCCTACTATCGCCTTTTTCATTTTATAACTAATTTTTGCACCGGAAGTATCGGTGTGACGTCAGTTTGTTATGTGCACCAGCTGATCATCAGCCAGAGCCTACAGAAAACAGAGACATTGCCGTTCTCTGGAATTGCAAACACAATATCGTTTTCGTGGTTTTAAGAGGAAAACGCGACAGGGATATACATGTTTATAAACGAAGACAGCGGTTTGTTTAGTCGCGTGAGTTCGTGTGCGCGGCACTGAGGGACAAAACACATTGGCCTGCTGCTGCTGCTGCTGAAGGTCCTTTTCCCGAAGCTGTTGTTTTGACGCTCTGCCTCCACATAATTATATAATACGATGGAAACGATTCTTATCTGCTTAGGAAGTCGTTTGGACGGTTTCACTGGAGACATATAAAAACGCCAGTTTTTCATATTACAGTACATTCAATGCAAATTAGCTAGATCCTAACGATAGCTCTTCCGTCTGTGAGAAAATGTGGTGGAAACTCTTCTTTTTGCTCCTGTATTTTTTTATGTTATTCATCCTGGCTCGGTTTTTTGAAGCCATCGTATGGTATGAGACGGGAATTTTCGCCACCCAGCTGGTGGATCCGGTGACATTGAGTTTCAAGAAACTCAGAACCATTCTGGAGTGTCGTGGTCTGGGATACTCCGGCCTGGCAGAGAAGAGGGATGTGAGGGAACTGGTGGAAAACTCGGGTAATTGTCTCCAAACAAGCCGTTTACTTTCCCGAACACATATACGCTTGTGCAAAAATTCATGATCATGCAATGTTTTCTTTTGAAGGGGACCTGATGCAAGGGGAGCTCTACTCAGCTCTCAAGAATGAGAAGGAGCAAGTGGGATCTGACTCCAGCACCACTTTCAGTGGAGAAATGCATTTTTATGAGTTAGTGGAAGACACCAAAGATGGAATCTGGCTAGTTCAGGTTAGTATCAATCCTAAATCTGTCTACATGTGAGAAACCTCAATTTACACCCAGAAATGGATGACTAAAATGTATTATTTATTTACTTGTTGCATACATTTCAGAACTGACATTCTGTTCAGTTAAGAAATTGAAATCTGATAGTTCAGGCAGCATTTATGTTGCGGTTATGATTTTGTTACTGTTTGAACGAGATGAAGGTGTGACAACAGTTAAAGAAGTTTCATTTTTAGATGAACTATTGTGAGGCGGTACAGAAACTGAAACCAAAGCTTACTCAAACTACCCCTTTCAATGAAATGTAATGTTGCTGTCCTGTCCTCACACACATTAAGATGTCTGCTTTGTGTGAGCATAGAACCCAGCAGGAATTAGTATCAGTTGCTGCAGCCATTGTCATTATTAGTCATTATCCCTAATTTATGCATCCTAAATGTGTCATTGTAAGCAAAATATACATATGTTTTTTTTTGTTTTTTTTTTCTACTTCTTAGGTAATAGCCCAAGATAGAAATCCACTATTGAGCACTGCCAACTGGGGCAAAATGGTACAGAAAGTATCTCAGTTTGGCATTCGGACAGGCACTTTCAACTGCTCGAGTGACTCAAGGTAAGAAAGATTCAACCTATGTTCAGCAGTACACGTGTAACAACTGAAAGTAGGTTGTTATTCACATTCCTTTAAACTGATCAACCAAGAATGGCATGTTTGAAATGTGCTGTATGGTAAACAGCTGACCCAAATGTGTTCTATATAAATTATATATCATTCTCCATATACGTTTTTTTCTAAAAACAGAAAAAAGTAAACTTAACAAGCACAGAAGATGCCATTGTCTGTTTAAGATTTTTTTTTTCATTCCCTATTGTCAGGTATTGCCATAAACGTGGCTGGATGAAGTCCACCCTCATCATGTCTGTTCCACAGACCAACGCATCAAAAGGGAAGGTCATGTTGAAAGAGTACAATGGCAGACGAATCGAAACAGAGCACATCTTCAAATGGATGACTGCACACGTTGCCTCGCGCATCAAAACCATACGTTTTTCTAAACAATTAATGGATGACTGGTATCAGATGGAAAAGCAACCAGTGAAGATGTTCTTGTTCGCCAGACTCCTTCAGCCCCCGGCATTTTTCTCAGCTCTCAGCATTAAATTCACAGGGCGCATTGAGTTCATCTTTGTCGATGCGCGCAACTGGGACAACATCACCTGTCTGGATGAAATTGGAGTGCAGCAAATGCCCTCATACATCCTCAAAACACCAGAAGGCATCTACAGATATGGCAATAGCACCGGAGAATTCATTTCCTTGCATGCCATGGATGCATTTCTTCGGTCCGTACAACCAGAAGTCAATGACTTGTTCATTTTGAGCTTGGTTATGGTCAATCTAATGGCTTGGATGGACCTTTTCATCACGCAGGGAGCCACCATAAAACGCTTTGTGGTTTTAATCAGTACACTAGGGACTTATAATTCCTTACTCATCATTTCCTGGCTGCCCATCCTTGGATTTCTTCAGTTTCCATACCTGGATAACTTTTATGAGTACAGCCTGAAATTGTTGCGTTACGCAGACACCACTACTATCGCCTCTTGGGTCCGGTCCGACTGGACCTTCTACTCTTCTCATCCAGCTCTTTTCCTCAGCACTTATCTAGCCCATGGCCTTCTCATCGACTACTTTGAGAAGAAAAGAAGATGTAGCAATGAAGACCAAAATGCAAACAACCTAGAGTGGTTGTCAAGTCTCTGGGATTGGTACACCAGTTACTTAGTACATCCCATCGCCTCGTTCCAGAACTTTGAGTCAGACTGGGACGACGATCCCAATTTCCTATTGGAAAGATTGGCATTCCCAGACCTCTGGCTTCGCCCGCTTGTTCAAATAGACTACATAAAGAACCTGCCCACCTGGAAGTTCAGGCTGGCTCAGTCTGAGGGACCCAACCGAGTGGACCGTGATAACCGACAAAAAACTATGACTAACCCAAATGGTGGCTCCAGTGAGGACCCGGAAGTGCATCACTGCAGTTCACAAGCTTGTCACGATAATAAGGATGGGTGTTCGCCTGCAACAAAGTCAGAAGAGTCGTGGTCTGGTGGAGAGGAACAGGACACTGATTGGTCTCATTGGCCTTGTGGCATGCTCCACTGCACCGAGTGTGTTGTGTGTCTTGAGAACTTTGAAACAGATTGCCTTGTAATGGGTTTACCGTGCGGCCATGTTTTTCACCAGCAGTGCATCGTGGTCTGGCTAGCTGGTGGGCGGCACTGCTGCCCTGTGTGCCGGTGGCCATCGTACAAGAAAAGACCCACAAGACGGCATGCAACTGAACAGCCTGAACCAGAATAGCCCTTGTTCAATTAGTTCAAATCTTGCGTCCTGCACTTATTTAAAAAAAAAAAAAAAAAGGAAGGGAAAGGAAAGGAAAAAACATCTTGATGTGTTCATCTTTAGTCTTTAGATTCATAACATTGGATTCTGGGTTTTTGTTGGTGATTTTTAACTTGCACAGTTATTAATTAAATTCATACTTCCCAATATTTTTTCCATCTTTATTTTTCTTTTTTTAATGGGGAGAAACTTGATTTGGGTCATATACCTAGTACTTAGATAAAAAAAAAAGAATAGATATTTAAAAAAGCTAAATTATGCAAATGGTAAATTTAATGCATATGGTTAAAAATGTTCTGTTGTAGCGTTCATCATGCATCCCAATCAGACAGAAGAGAATCCATATGTTCCTGTACTTGAGAATTACATCTTGTGTTCAGTGTGTCTCCAAATGTGAATAATCTGTCTAAAATTGAGCTACCCTACTAAGTCATTGGGGAATCGAAGACTTGTGAGACTTTATATAAAGGATTGACCGTCTGGGCATGTCATTATAATTTTTTTTTCTTTTTTAGAAGAATAGCTTTAAATAACAAAACTCCCATGTGCACAATTGAAAATGGCTTAGGCATTGACATGCAATTCTTGATGGCTCCATCTGCAATTTAAGTTATTGTCTTGTTGGAGCATGTTGTTTTGGTTATTTTTGAACAGCATTTGGCCACTAACACTAATAAAGAATTTACCCCCTTGACTGCTGTTTGTCAGAATTTAAAAGTGATTTGGAAACCTGTAATTGCGTTCAATTGAATAAAGTCAAGTTTGTTTTTTTTACCAGTGGTATGCTTGGATCTCCTCAGGTATGTTCAGTTACTAAAATTTTAAACTAAAATGGTAAGTAAACCCGAGTTAGCCCACACATAATCAACACAATTGTAGTTATTACATATTAAAGATGCAGGAGTTTTCCTTGTACTTTCGCCTTACATCATTTGCAATAATTGACCATATCAAATATAAAAATCAAAATATAATAGTACATGCTACAGGTATTAATGAAGGTTATTGGGGTGCTTCTATTTTTACTAATGTGACCCTGGAGCACAAAACCAGTCATAAATAAGTACAGGTATATTTGTAGCAATAGCCAACAATACATTGTGTGGATCAAAATGATTGATTTTTCTGTAATACCAAAATCGTAAGGATTTTAAGTAAATATCATGTTCCGTTAAACATATTTTCTAAATTCCTACCCTAAATATAAATATTTTGCACCCTCGGATTACAGATTTTCAAATAGTATATATATATATTTTTATATATATTAAATTACAGTAACGTGAACGTGGCTACAGATTTCAGCATTGCATAAGAGTGTACAAGGACCAACACCATGATTTAAATAATTTTCAAATGGAATATTTCTCGTCTATGAACTTGTGACGTATGTTGTCACGTTGGGTGTGCCTACCGCGCGTGCGTTGTTCTGTCACTACGTGCACCAGTGCTGGAGCTAATCTACAGTGTGCTGGGGCAACATTGCTGTCGAGGTTGATCACTTTATAATGTTTTGCTGAAACCGGTGGCATACCTGTAGTCTTAAATCCAACACCAAGAATTAGAAGAGGCAAGCATGCTGCGCGTCTGTTGGAAAGGGGCACACGCAGCAGCACGGGTAAGTTTTATCCTGCTAACGTTAGAGCGGTCATTCAGTGACCCACGGCGAGGCCCGACGTTTCTTACGCGTATCGTAAAATTACGGCTTCTAATGGGCTCTGTAGTGTTTGTTTAATTAACCAGTGATTATGTCCAACTAAACTTCGTGATGAGTTGATGGTTTAATTTGTTGAGATTTGTTATTTGCAGTTTAAGCGGTACACCTAGACAGAACGCTGCTGTACACCAACGACGTAACGTGGGGTCGAAAGAGGCGGTTACAGTGTGATTGGCAGATTCCGTGGACCAATGACATTTCACATTTAAGAGAGTGACGCCTCCCTTCACTAATAAAAATCCCGAATGTACGTTTGCGTAAATATGGGCGGGCTGTGTGTGATTCATATTTTCTGTCACCCGGATAACCAGCCTAGCTAACAGCTGTATGAAAATCTTACATTTGACTGTATTCACCTTCATTTATATTTTATAGAGTTTTACTGAAATCTTGTTCACGTAAAGCATTTTATCAAACTGCGACACCCTGTACACACCGTGAACTATTTTTATTGGTTTTGTCCAATGGAAGGACGTGACCTTGCCGTTGAAAAGTTCAGAAAGTTTCCTCACATAAACCCTACCTTCATTTCTACTGTGCGGCTTTTATGTAAATTAGTCTAATGAATAATCGATGCTAAGTCTAACGTCTGCTGAATTCAAGTAGTCACTGAAAACAAACTAAGCCGTTCACTCATTCATTGTTGTTTATTGTGTTTTACTGGGTGCTTGATCCACAGTGATGATAGTCATGTTTGGAGAATACAAAATAAAATTTTTTTGTTTGGTTTTTAAAGTCATAAAAAGAGCAACAATGGAAAATCAGTTTTCACTGAACATCATTTACAACTGAAAAGTATGGCTGTTTATTGTTAGTTGTACAACAGTGGTTGTGGACCGTGTGAAAAGAAAGTATTAGTTTTAATGCTGTACCTTGTGATGCAGTATATTTTTCTGTAGTGCCATGTGGGTTTATGATTTGTTTTTTCTGCAGCAATGTGTGTGTGGTAAAGTAAAGGCCCATCCACTGCAGCACTGCCGCAGATACACCACAGCTGGAGACTCTGGGTACGACTTCAAACTGTGTATTTAACCTTAATCACACAAGTTTACAATGATATTGCTGAATGCTGACTTACTTATTTTTAAAAAGTTGAGTGTTTTTGCATTATTTTATTTAACAACATTAAACATTAGACGTCTTTTAAATGTTAAATCAGGTGAAATCACACTTGACTGCATCTTAAATTTGATCTTTTTACCCTGCAGATCTACTGCTGGGAAAATAGTGGCAGCTAGTGTATTAACGGTCGGTGGTGGCCTTGGCGGTACAATCCTTTATGCAAAATGGGACCCAAAGTTTCGTGCAAATATAGAGAAGAGCGTTCCATACTCCGATCAACTGTTTGAGATGGCACTTGGGCCACCCCCTCCTCCACTTGTCCCTTTTCAGAAGAAACCAGTAAGCATTACAGTCACTTTCACTTTCCCTTTGTCTGCCTTTGATTCTCAAACCATATTCATCTATTCAGCTGTCTGTGCTTCTTTTGTACAGATGTATGCCTTTAGTAATGTTTTTTTATGTATAGGGAAAGATCGAACCCCTGCAAATCTCTTCGTTGTCGGAAGCATCTAAGGAGTCCAAGCAGCCTAAAGCTAAGAAGACCGATCCAGCACCTGTAAAAGCTCCACCTGCCGTAGAGGAAGCACCGGCACCAACCCCACAGACACTAGAGGGTGAGTGAGACCCAAGAAAGACTTCACATGAAGACACTATCAGGTTTCAGATGTGCAACAGCTACACTTCATAGTATCAGACACATTAGTGGAAATTTCATTAGCAAAGAACACAGGTGATCCTACCCTTGTCCTGTTGCTACTTTAGTAGAACTGGAAGTTTTAGTTGGTTAATCTTCATGGAAGTAGTGTTACCGCTTTACATGATCATACACCAGAGTGAAAAATACACTCTTGATAATGCAAACTCGCTTTAATGCACTGATATTGGAATAAAAAAAATTGCAGCCTTATGTCAATAAATGAGGTTAACTTGTAGCAATAATGTTTCTCTATGTGTAAAGGGTGGAAAAGCTAATTATTTTGAACACGTTTTATGTGTTGTTGTTTTTTTTTTTTTTGTCATGTCATTTTTCACACAAACGCTTGTTTTTGTTCCTCTTCTTTGGTTTTATGATTATGTTGAGGACTTGATTGTCAGATACATTGACAGCTTTTTATCTATCCGGGCACATGCTCCAAAACCTATTAGTTATTATTATTTTTTAAATATTTCAAGAAAAAAAGTATTCTAATGCATTGGTTAATTTAAGAGTGTTGTTTATTTTTCATCATAATACTATTATTCATACAAATGAATTATTATTAATTATTAATCTCTGGCATGTACGTTGGTTTGACGTTTGTCGTAGATTTTCAGAACCAATATCCAACTGGCCGTGGTTATCAGCCGCCGCTGAGTATTTAACAATTATTACTTATTAGGCTGGCCTGTATATATCTGTCTGTCATAGTCACATTAATATTTGCTCTTGGTCTTTGTCCAAATATTACAGTTAATGAAACTAAAGGAAAACTGGAGCTACTTGCACATACTGTCATACAGTGGGTACGAAAAGTATTCAGACCCCCTTAAGTTTTTCACTCTTTGTTACATTGCAGCCATTTGCTAAAATCATCAAGTTCATTTTTGTTCCTCGTTAATGTACACAGCACCCCATATTGACAGAAAAACACTTTTTTGGAAAAGATTCAACAGGTTTTTCACACCTGGATTTGGGGACCTTCTGCCGTTCCTCCTTGCAGATCCTCTCCAGTTCTGTCAGGTCGGATGGTAAACATTGGTGGACAGCCATTTTTAGGTCTCTCCAGAGATGCTCGATTGGGTTTAAGTCAGGGCTCTGGCTGGGCCATTCAA
>JAUMHQ010000071.1:2054644-2066655 GCA_032361165.1 Enteromius paludinosus
TTTTTAATAAATCTGCAAAAATGTCAACAATTCTGTGTTTTTCTGTCAATATGGGGTGCTGTGTGTACATTAATAAGAAAAAAATTAACTTAAATGATTTTAGCAAATGGCTGCAATATAACAAAGTCTGAAAAATGTAAGGGGGTCTGAATACTTTCCGTACCCACTGTATACTTTAGTTACTACATACAAGATATGTAAAGTAGTTTGAATGTGTGAATTATAAAAGAAATTGGGACTTACTGTAGTACATCTGCTACCAGCGTCAGTTGCATTGATAGGGTGCCATTCTTGATGGGATAGTAAAGTGATCTCGCCTTTAGTAAGTCATCTGGGTGCTTTTCACTTGCTGTTAATTCAGACATACTACTCACTTCATATACCAGCTGATTAATTTTTCACCTGTTAAAAAGATGCCATATTTACACCGAATGCATCATTTAACTGTTGCAGCAGATACACAACCATCAGCTAAATGTCTAATCATATCCTGAACCTTTATACGCAAAGGATCACAGGCAGTACTAGTTAATTTACTTTAAGTTGTGCCACTTTTGATCACTGATGCACCGAGGCTGATCTGTGATCTATATTTCTCATGGAGTCCTACTGTTGTTTCAGAAGCCTCAGCAGAGGCAGCTCATATAATTTCAGCTATCAGCGAGGTGCCGTCTGTGCCTGCTCCGGGTACAAGTGATGAAAGCCCACCTGGCCTCATGGCGGCAGGTCAGAATTGGATTGTTCACATGGCCTTCTGCTTCTAACAACTGATCCAGATCTTGTGTGTCTTCATCACATCAGTTGTTATGCAGATGGCATTCGTGTCTCTTCCTCCCTGCATGCTCTCACACTTCAAACCCTCTGGTTCCCTTTTACTATCTTTCTGCACCGTTCTATCATGTGACCCACATGTTTGCTGACACAATGTTGCTAATCGGTATTCTTTTCCAGTAACTAACAAAAGCGTATCCTCATATCAAATGATCTGTACCAAATATGCTAGATTGCTAGTCTCATGAGAAGCAATCACCTGAAAATGAACAAATATATCAGGCTATGAATCAGTTTGGCTGGTCATAACTGATTCTCATCATTGACCACTTAGTTTGGTTTCTTTTCTTTACTGATTTTCCCCCCAAAAAAAAGATCTGATCAGTCGATTATTTGTTCACAGATGGTGTTGTTGTTTATGTTGTGCATGCAGCCAGTGCAATACAAAGGCATATATATATATAATTTCATTGCACCCAGTGTTTAATTTGGTTTAGGCGGCAAACTTATTTCCCGTGGCACTGGAAAAGCTCAGTGTGTTTGTGTGTGTAGGTGAAGAGAGTAGGGATCATCATGAGCCTGCACTGAAGGAAAGGCCAGCGGAGGAAGTGTCAGCTCGATTGGCTCAGCAGGATAAGGCTGAGCAGGATGCTTTAGCAGGTGGGTGACCACACAATCTGCACATGAGCCTGTTAAAAAAGAACCACTCTACAGGTTTATGCCTTATCCTAATTAGGCTCTTGCTCTTTTCCCCAATAAGTTCCTGTCTCCTTTTTAGTGCCTAAACTCATGTGTTTGAATGTGCTGTGCAATGTTTGTGTACGTCTCAGCTCTGACTGCTGGACTGGAAGAAAGTCTGGGCAGCACTGCAAAGACCACCCTGCAGGCCATCGGAGCCCAGGAGGCTGCGCTGACAGCCATTGCTACACATACAAACAAACTCAAAGAAGCCATGGACTCACAGGTGAACACACACGAATTTGAAACTCTGTTCTGATGAGCAGATTAAATCAGGTGTATTAGATAGGAGAGACATCCAAAATATGCAGTGGTGGGGGGCTTCAGGACAGGTGCTCAATTGAAATATTTTTTTATGAAACTTAAACTGTCAGAAGGTGGGAAGGCTTTGATGGGAATCAAAGAAACATTCATTCCACCAGTGCATTTATATCACCTGATCCGTTCAAGGAAAAAACTAGACTGTGTTGCTGAAAAAAGTCAACTCTTCTACTTTGTTTGTGATGACGTCATGTGTTTGTGTTCAGACTCCTCCAGATGAGAAGTCCTCTCAGTGGAAAGCTCTAAATGAGGCTCTGAGCGACAGGACCAGAGCCATGGAGGAGGCTGAAGAAGCCCTGCTCAAAGCCAAGTGAGACCTGCTTCTGACAGCTCTTCAATTACAGTTTCAAGACATATTTTAACCAGTGTCTGTTTGGTGATTGTCCACCAATGCTGCGTTTATTTGATTAAACTGCAGTATAAATAGTGAAAAAACATTATTTAAAATAACACGTTTCTATTTCAATATATTTAAAAATGTATTTTACTTCTGTGATGCAAAGCAGGTGCCTGAGAAACATTTTATTAATATCAGTTTTGAACAGCTATGCATTTTTGTGAAAATCGTGATTTTTTTTTTTTTCATGATACCTTAATAAACATAAAGTTTATAACAGTATAAATGTCTTTACTGTCACTTTTGATCTACTTAGTGCATGCTTGATTAATAAAGGTTTAATTTAATTTGTACGAAAATCTCAATGACCAAATACCATGTTTTTTTTCCATTTCTCAGCTGTCCATTTCTACTGTCGAATATACTGTCATAATGCTCAGCTCTACACAGAGAGGTGCTTAATTGTACCCTTTTGTTGATTTTTGTTTCGTGTGTTTAGAGGAGAGCTTGAAACATTGCGTGACGTGATCAACAGTTCAAAACAATCCAAGATTGACGCAGCGAGACCTCAAATCCTGGCCGCTGAGGAGAACTTGCACAGCATGATTGTGGATCTGGACAAAGTAGTAACCAAAGTAAGGACCTTAATCTGACTATGTTAATTTACTATGGTGAAACCCAGTACGTTTAAATGAGAATTGAGCCTGTAATCTGTTTAGCTTCATACTGCCAGAGACTCTGGTGATGTCACTGTGTCCCATCTGGGTATTGTCTGTCTTTTCTGCAGGTGCAGACGGCACAGACAGAGGCAAAGATCGTGTCTCAGTACAGTGAACTGGTGAATGAAGCCAAAGCTCAGTTCCAGCAAGAGCTTGCCAATATCACGCCTGAGATCCAGGCCAACTGGAAGGGGCTCTGTAAGATCTCACAAACTCAGGCCGGATGTTTGCCATTGATTTCATGTGTTATGGCTACATGTTTTATTTCCTCCCTCGAGTGTTTTGTGAGATTTAACAGGTTAAAATTTGGTGTTTTTTAAGTAAAACTGTCAGAGGTAATGCATACAAATAATATTACAATGTTATTTTTTTTAGCACGGTTAAATTCATTCAGAATTCAATTCAAAACTAGATGTTACAGTCCCTAGTGTTGCGCTGATTCCATATTGAGCACAGAGCACAACATGATGTTTCTCAGTAAATGGAGAAAGGAAATGTACAGGAAAATGGTAACACTTGTTAACTATTAACTACGACTTTTCCCTCTATAAAGTCTTAATTTGCTGGTTAATAATAGTGCGGTAGTTGTTAAGTTTAGTTATTTGGTAGGATTGGGGATTTCGAATAAGGTCATGTAGAATAAGCAATTAATATGCTTAATTAGCAATAATAAATGACTAATATTCTAGTAATATGAATGCTAATAAGCAACTAATTGGTGTAACCATAAACAATAGTGTTACTGGGAAAACAAAATAATTTATTAGTGAAATGGTATCATTCATCAAATTCAATAATTGCACATTAAAAAAGGAACTGAATATTTTAATGTCTAATATTGCTTCTCTACTTTCATGTTACACATTTTTAGTGTAGCACAATAAAACTACAAGGTCATCTATTCTTCTGATGAAATGTTCAACCTTGTTTGTCTTTAGATTTGCATTTCTTTCACTTTATTTAACTGTGTTTTAATATGTCAAAGCAGTTATGGGCTTTGAAGTATTTGAACAACATTTTGTATAAAAAGTCACATATAAAACGCAATTGCATTAGAAAACGATATGTTAAAGCAAGTGAAATTAATTTTAATAAAATATAGCATAGACACACTTCTAGCAATATATTTCACATAAAAAATGCTGAAATGTAAAAAAAATAAAAATAATAATAAAATACCAGCACTGTCAGGTTTGAGATTCAGACCAATTATATAGGGCTCCCGCAACACCAAATGATTAAGGCACCCCACCTATTAGTCATTTTTTAGTCTTATCATATTACAATTTCCACATTAAAATAATAAGCTGCTGGAGTCGTTACATGCATCACAGTGATGTCTCTACCCTGTCATTCTTCCTCTAATGCTTCTCAGCGGGAAAGCTGAGCGCAGATGATTTGAACTCTCTGATCGCTCATGCCCACCGGCGCATCGACCAGCTGAACCGTGAGCTGGCGGAGCAGCGGGTGAGGGAGCAGATCCACATTGAGGCTGCTCTGGACCAGCAGAAGCTGGAGAACCAGAAATCCTTGGAGAGAGCCGTGGCTTCTGCCTTGGAGCACAGGCGAGAGGACATGAGACTCGAGCAGGAGAAGAAGGTGTGTGATTCAGCTCTGCTGTACTCTCACTTGCCCTGTGAAAGCTTACATTTGTTTTGATCATATATATGTATTAGACCGCCTGTCTTGGCGGTTATTAATTATATAACCATTTAATTTCTATCTGTTATTACTTATTTCATTTGAGATGACTAGCTTAAGCCTTGTCTGTGAAACTGGGGGTAGGACAAATTAAAGCAGTTGTAAAAGCGTGAAAGTTTTAAGATCAGTTGTATTTAAAAGTTCATCAACCAAACAGTTGTTAGGCCAATCCAGTTGCTTCTGAATGGTTTCTTGGCACAGTTGCCCCCCTTCCCCAAGGTTTTGGTCATCTGGATTAGAAAAACCATAATTCCAATCAGTTAGAAAAGATTTAGCAACTACAGTCCAAACAGTCAGATTTAAATTTCTAGGAGTCACAAACACATTTTTTTTAAGCTTCAGAATATCATAGAATTCAAATTTAAATAGAAAAGAATTTTGGCTTTCTCAAGCCAACTTAATTAGCAGCATAAACTTAAATTTAAAAATACATCTCTAAAACATTTATTGCACATTGTGCTGTGATGCTCAGAGCTTTCTCTTTGTGTGTGCGTGTGTCAGGTTCAGGAGGTACGTGAGGTGATGGAGGCTGAGATGAGAACACAGTTGCGCCGTCAGGCCGCTGCACACACAGATCACCTGCGGGACGTGCTGAAGGTTCAGGAGCAGGAGCTGCGTGAGGAGGCCCAGGAGGTACCAACACTGCCTCTTTTCATGCACTAACAACTACATAGAATTCAGTAACATTTAACACTTAAAGGATTTGTTAAATTAAAAAAAAAAAAAAAAAAGAGAGAGGTGGGTCTACCCATTTTAATTGACCAGTTTGTTGCTGGTAGTGGTACAGAAACTAAAAGTGATACCCCAAAATGTAGCGTGCATGATTGGTAAATGCATTTGATTAATTCATGATTAAGACTTATTTTCAGTTTTGGTTCAAATAAATTTAGTATAGTATTAGTATAACACTGGTCCTGTCTGTTTGGGAAAAAAAGCTTATAAAGTCTGTCTAAATGGATTAAATTATTTCCTTGTAGATTCTAACCAGTAAGATAATGGAGCAAGAAACTCATTACCGCAGACTAACTCAAGAACAGCTGGACACCTTCACTTTGGACATGAACGCAGCTTACGCCCGTCTAAAGGGCATCGAAGAGGCCATAGACAGTAAGTCTCAAACTCAATATACTCTGCCAAGTGTTTTCACATTCAACAGAAATGCAAAAAAGGAGGATCTAGTGCTGATTTCCGGTCACATATCAACAAGCGTGTGTCTAATCAATTGGATTAATGAATCAGTGACAGACAAATTACTTCATTGGCAATTTTTACAGATTTATCCAGAGGAGATTTAGTGAAATACAGATTAAAATAATATAGTAAAAGTGTCAGTCTCCATACAATCCATCAGAATATAATTTACATTGACATTTAGTCATTTAGCAGACGCCTTTCATCTTACAAATGAGGACAATAGAAGCAATCAAAATGAACGAAGAGCAACGATAAGTGCTATGACAAGTCTAAGTAACACAGTTTTTATATAGTAAGTAAAAAGAAAAATAGAGTTAAAAAAGAATAGAGAAGCTAGTGTTTTTAGTAAATGAATAGAGTGCAAGTCTAAAAGGGACGGGTTCTATTTCTTTTTTTAAGAATACAATTAGAATAGAGTGTGATGGAGTTAGAGGGTTGGATAAAGACCATTTAGTTGTATAGTGTTAAGATGAAAAATGTATTTACTTTCTAATCGTTTCCATTCCAAATTTGCATGGCATCTAGGCGTATGGCGATATCAAATTACCATGTTGTGGTAAATTGCTAATGCAATTAATTAATATCACTGTATACTGTATTATCACAATATTGAGATTTAATTGCAAAAAGTGTTGTCATATATATATATATAGGAGTATAACAGATTTAATACCTTTTTTAACAACGTTTGGGCTGTCCGTTTGGTATTTTGAAGTGCCCACGATAACAATACTGTGCATATTCATTATCGATATCGCACATGTCTAATGGCATCCCATTCAACTGAGACACTCTTGAATCCTCAGTTTGACCTTTGATTGTTTAATATTAACATTGTTAATATGAAATGTTTGCCTTGTCTCCAGGCCACGTGATCGCTGAGGAGGAGGGCCGTAAGGCTCATCAGTTGTGGCTCTCTGTAGAGGCTCTGAACTACACGCTCAAGTCTGCAGGAGCTGATTCCCCCACCGAGCCTCTAGAAGGCGCTGTGCAAGCCATCAAAGAGAACTGTGCAGAAAACGAGTTCGCTCAGGCCTTGGCCACCGCCATTCCTGAAGAGTCTCTGAGCCGAGGAATCTACAGCGAAGCGTCCCTCCGCGCACGTTTCTACGCCCTCCGCAGGCTCGCACGGCGTGTGGCGCTTATCGACGAGACGCGCAACAGCCTGTACCAGTACTTCCTGTCCTACCTGCAGTCCATCCTCTTGTTCGAAAGGGAGCAAGTAGCGCCTCCGGCTAAACTAGCACCCGAAGATCTCGACACGTTCAGGCTGCTTGCTTATGCCACTTACAGCATTGAGCGTGGTGACCTGGAACTAGCTGCTAAGTTTGTCAACCAACTTCGAGGGGAGTCACAGCGTGTGGCGCAGGACTGGCTTAAGGAAGCCCGACTCACCTTAGAAACAAAGCAGGTGATTAGCCTGCTATCGGCATATGCTAATGCCGTAGGTTTGGGCACCACACAGGCCCCTTAGTCACCCACTCTGTCCATATTATGTAAATTATGAGGAGTGTTACTTGCCCGCTATTAACAGAAACTTCTGCTCCTCTGTTTAATTTATAAATAGGTTGTGTGCTAGCCAAAAATTTGTTTTTCTTAACTGCCCCAAGCACTTTTGCAGGAAGTCTTTGCCCTTAAAACAATTCTTAAGTGGCCTACCATCCAAGCCGACCAGTAGTTGGTAAGCGGGAAACACTCGGCAGTGGCACTCCTCAGTGTATATGGCGCACATCTCACTGTTCGGATTTAATGTGCATTTAGCAGGTTGAAGGGTCTCGTGGTCGGCTGTGTGATGCTGAACCTGTTCACTGTTTCAGAATTCACATGTAATGCTTCAGTTATATTTACTGGTTGTTTATTAACCCAAATCAGAATAATCAGTCCTCTGATTCAGTATTGGAGATCAATAAATCATGGTTGTTGACAATAATGGCATTTGAGTTATTTGCTTGTCTGCATTTTTGTAAAAAGGGGCAAGAGCTGGTTAAGTAGTGGTTAATTACAAAACAAATATTGGTAACTAGATTGTTGGTACATTGGTACATAGTATCTACAGTTGTTATGTTTCTGTAGAAGTACAAGTACTCCGGTAACAGGAACTACATTTTGTAACAGTATGCATAGGAGTAATTGAAACGGGGGGGACCCAGGGGGTAAGACGGGTAGGTTTATGGGTGAAAAGAGGCTCCAGGGGAAGGAAACAGGTAGTGAGAGGAGTTGGTGCACCTCTGTAATACCAGGATACTTGCATGGTTACCTCAGGAACTGTCCACTTAATATAAAGTGTAACGCTTTCTTTAACAAAAAGTTACAAGTTACACATTTGTAGTCCACTGTCCTGTTACACACTTATACTTGCATTTACGCATTCAGTGGGTTGTTAATAGGGATGTTCATTTCGGTCATTTCTCTGTTATTTTCTTATTAAAAGAGAGGTGACTTTTACAGAAAGTAAAAATGATTTTTGAATGTTTAAATATATATATTAAGTTCTGCATAATACCAATATTTAATTGATCGGCTGACTTTCTCAAACAGGACTGCTAAAACTGCCTGGTCCTGCAGATTTGCGTTATTCGAAATCATAAAGCTCAGGCCCTCTCTTTCGGGATCATGCGTCACAACTCCTTGTTCAAACTCTTGTTCTGTCCAGGCTGGACTATTGCAATGCTCTCTTGGCAGGTCTTTCAGCAAAACTCCACAATTAATCCAAAATGCACGTCACACCTCTGTTTATACCACTTTACCTAAAAAACATAAGTTCCTCTAGAACAGGGGTGTCAAACTCAGTTCCTGGAGGGCCAGAACCCTGCAGAGTTTAGTTCCAACCAGCTCCAAATCACACCTGCTTTTAAGTTTCTAGTGATCCTGAAGACCTTGATTAGCTGAATCAGGTGTGGTTTATTAGGGTTGGAGCTAAACTGTGCAGAGCTGTGGCCCTCCAGGAATTGAGTTTGACACCCCTGCTCTAGAAGCTTGCATTCTACAAGTGACCGCACAATCAATAATAAAAAAATTTACTTTTTAAATTTCTTTGAACATTCAATATTTCAGTTTTCTCTTCACCTTTCGAAATTGTAGGTTCTACATATCGAGGCTTAATAGAGCTCATCGATCAGTTCAATTTGATGTAGTGCATTCATTTTTGTTTAATCCAAGTTTACCAATGAATGTTTTGCAGAAATATCAGCAGTATAACACTTACTAGCATGGCTAGCAGTTCTAAACATAATAAACAACAGCAGGCGAAAACCACAGCCTTGCCTTGACCTCTCACCTTAAGTTTTTTGGCATGTTAATTTGGAAAGGCCAACAGTATTCAGGATTAGGTCATCATAAATTATATATTTTGATATTATTTGTTAGTTTGCAACCAAAATGATAAAGTGTCTTATAAAACAAATCCATCATCCTCAATTAAATGACTCTATTTTGAGTTTAAGCACCAAACAAACATTGATACTGAATTAATTCTCCTACTTAGACCGAGTCTTACTAAATGCTTTGATGAAGTCCCACCTTTAACAGCAACGGTAGATCTTTAATCAGTATTGAGAAGTGTGATAGGTTATGTGAAATCCTTTTGTCCTGTCTTGTAGTGTTTTGGAATAAATACAAAAACAAACATATAAAAGTAATAAGTTAAACTAACTGTACGAAAACGAGGTCACTTATTAGCTTATTTTGACTTTAACCAACTTACCAAAATACATGTCGACTTATTTTACTAACCCTACAGTCTATGAATAGTCTAATGAGAGTTGTTGACATGTAGTAGTAAAGTTTTTTAAAGTAAGTGGTCTGTGTAAAGTGGACTTTCACAATAAAGTGTAACCAAAGTAGAAATAAGACATTTCTTCTAGAAATATAAATCTTCACTTAAAATTGAATAAAAAAAAAAAAAGATCAGAAGTATACACCCAATTAAAAATTAAAACACTTTTTTTGTAATATTTGAACACATCATGATTTATTACCTGTAATAATTTTCTTGACCTAAGATTACAAAGGTCGTGTTACTTCTGTGTATACTTTGAATATTTGATTATTGCTGCATACAGCTCATTTCTTTATTTAAAGTGGAGCATTAGCTGCATGACAACTCCACAGACAATGGCAGAAATTACGAAACTGTCCCGAAGAACCAGTCCAGAATCCTTGAGGAAATTTCCTTTTACTTTCAATCTGTGCATTTGATGAGCTTGTTTATGTATCCATTTATTAATGACATTGAAAATAAACACATTGATATTTCTCCATGTATTTATCTGCTACGACCCATCTACGCTGCAGAACGTCCATCAGCCAGAGATTTAATCACTGTTAAAGGTCTGAATCTCCAGATCAGACAAAGTGTTCCTGAAAGATAAAAAGAAAAAGACCGCGAGGACCGGATAAGAATTCAATTCTTGAATGAATTCAGCTAGAATCTCTTTGTTTGCCCAAAAAGCAACACTTACCTCTGCTGCTCTGTGAGCTCAAACTCCTGCTGGACCCTCTGGATGAGTTTTGGGGTCTCGGGCAAACAGAAGCCAGTTGAGATCTGCACCAGCTCCACCGCCTGATTCACTTCACCACCAACCTCCTTTATACACGTCAAGAACTTGTTCAACAGCTCATCACTGAGAGAACAACACATCAGTGTGAATTTTAAGACATGAAATATAATCATTATTTAAATTCACCGAAAAATTGGTTGTCAAACAACCCCTGATCGTACCTCGGAACTCTTTTGTGTGTTTTGAAGAGTTTCAGCATTTCCCTAAAAGCAGAGAAAAGAAGGAAAAGCATTTTTTTGTGCTTTTTTTGTGTCATCTGTATCATTACAGAGGTACATTATGGATGTTACCAGGCGTCCTGTCTCCTATTAGCTGCTAGTAAAATGGAGATGAGGTCATTCAGAGAACTGGCCGTCCAGCTCATCGAAGGTTTGCCCTCTTTCCCACTGGTTGTACCACTTGTGTGGTATATTGTCTTGATGTCCAGTGCACACTCAGCAAACGATTCCTGCACCTGTCCAGAAAATATATATGTGCATAACAAACAGTACCACTTTTACAGACCGACACTGGTAAACAGTCATGGCCAAATGTTTTGGCCGTGACAAATGTGTTTTGCGAAGTTTGCTGCTTTAGCTGTTGTGGTGTTCATTCACGTTCTTTCTAGATTATTATGTAATCAGAAACCATTAGCATTTTAAACAATTTCTTCAAGCTTCATTGGCAAAAAAAAAACTTTGTGAAGAAACACATGCAGCCATCATCTCTTTGATTCAAAATAGCCTCACATGCAAGGAAATTGCTATAAAGAATTTTGCTTATGACATTTTTTTTTACCAGATCATCAAGAACTTCAAGGAGAGAGGTTAACTGCAGAGAAGTGTTGTGGAGGTTGTTTTATGCCAAAATATAACCAGAACAGAGTCGTTTTTGACAGGGTAAAATTACCATTTTTTACACTACCTTTGAGAAATTTGAAAACAAACTATATTGCAAACTTTTCATTAAGACCCTAAAGAATCATATTAGCTCGTGGAAAATTGGTTTTGTAGGACTTTTGTTTAAAACTCTAATCAGTAATATCTTTAAATGTGGTCAGTCCTTAAAAGACAAGTAGACAAACAGAAGCTCACAAATTGTGATCAACTCCATTTTTTCAGAATACCATAGAAAAATCTACAAATACTGAAGCAGCAAACTCTGTAAAACTAAATCTATGTCACTGCCAAAACCTTTTGTAATGAAGATCCATGTATACAATTATAAAAAAAAAATTACCAATATAATTTTCTAAAATATTATAATTTTTTCTTCAAATTAGCAAAAAAAAAACAAACAAACAAACAAACAGAAATTCTCTTTCTTAATCCAATGACAAGGCATACAATCGAACAAATAAAGCTTGAGTATAAACCAACTAAATGTAGGCAAGGTAATACCTCCTGATTGTGCTTCTCTCTTGCCATAAGTGTCAGCAAATCTTCCACCAGATTCTGCCT
Organism: Enteromius paludinosus; assembly: GCA_032361165.1. Taxonomy (NCBI): domain Eukaryota; kingdom Metazoa; phylum Chordata; class Actinopteri; order Cypriniformes; family Cyprinidae; genus Enteromius; species Enteromius paludinosus. The sequence continues at coordinate 2,066,424 of JAUMHQ010000071.1, forward strand.
GTTGACATGGCCCAGCTGTTTGATTTCTGTGGAAAATTAAGTTATTATAATTGATGATACTTAAAAGTCAATCATCTGAATGCAATGCCATGATACTGATACTAATAAATCGAATAACACAAATAACAACTCTTTAAAGGTGCCATAGAATGCACTGAGAGAATATTTTGAATTGTTCTCTGATATGTACATAGAAGGTATGTAGCTTAGGTAAGGGGAAAAAATGCCCAGA
>JAUMHQ010000071.1:2110339-2127087 GCA_032361165.1 Enteromius paludinosus
TAAGCTACACACCTTCTATGTACATATCAGAGAACAATTTAAAATATTCTCTCAATGCATTCTATGGCACCTTTAAGATATAATCAGTATGCAGTGCTGAGTAGATTATTCACAAATTGGTTTATATTACATATTACAAATAACATGATGAAAGAATGGTTTTAGATAGTAATGTTATAATCTAATAACTAGTAACATATATTTGTCATCTGATTAATAATCCAGATGACATGTAATCAGTTACTACCTAGCACTGTCAGCATCAGCAGCTTGTTCACGTGTAACTTTGATTTGGTGGAAATCAACACTGACATGACTAAAACTGCTCAGATATCAGAGAGATAAAACAAAACAAACTAGACCTTTCATTCAAGAGAACAAAAAAGGTCCCCGTTAATTTACAGCGAGCTAAATCTCAGAACAATAGAGGGAAGGAACTGCACACAAACATTTACTCTAAACATAGACAAAGGAAACACAGCAGCGTGAATCCAAATGCATGTTAGTATGTCCGGATCAACAAACTTTAAACGTTAATGTTTCTAAAATATTTCAGCATTTGGGGGAAATTATTAACATTGTCAATTTTAAAATGAAACGTAAATCTACGTAATCATGCTTTTTTCTGTCTTATTTGTTGACTTGCTATGCTTCATGTGAAAAACAGGATAAATGTGATATATCTGGAAATGACCTACAAAAATAGCAAATCCTGTATTGTACTCAGAATCAGGAAAACATTTTACATCAGCTTACTTCACAACCTATTACACAGTTAGTTTTGCTCCTCTAATTTGATTAACATTCCTTCAATTTTGCAGCGTTACAAATGGGACTGATATTTAGTTCAACAGCTGAGACGCTTGTGTGGCATAACTTAAATAATAGTTCTCCCCCAAAAAAGGTTCCGCCATCAATTCCTCTTTTGCATTTTCTTTTGTGCAAAAGTTTTGTTTCAAAGGATGGACAAAACAAAAAGAGAGAATATAAAAAATATCTTAACGTAAATGATGGCATGATTACAATTTTGGGGTGAACTACCTCTTTTATTTAAACACAACAGTGGACTTGAATCAAAATAATGGCTTTTAAAAGTATGGACATTTACCAGAAGTCAGCAGATTGTTGAGGCCTTCTTCATATACGGGGTCCACAGGTGAGTCCCAGTCCATATCACCCATCTCACTCTCACCATGACCACTGTCTTTAGTGCTCAGCCAGTCAGCATCCTGAGCCCCTGACCTACAATACACAACAAAAACAGTAAATCCTTCAGAACGTTTCCGAATATACGCCAACATCCAAGAGCTCCGAATGACAAAATAATGGCTTATTAAAACAAAAGTAAAATATAAGTTAAACAAAAAGCAATATAAATGAATTAAACTGAAGCATATCTTGGAGGATTGACAAATGGGGCATTTTTTTTGTTGTGGAGCAAAAATTCTAATCATATTAGAATTAATTCAGTCAGAATGATTGATTTTTTGAAAAAAGTACAAAGCCATTATCATTTTTTAATGGTGAAAGGGTCATATGATTTAGACATACTGTAGTATTCATTGCAAATACATGTATATTATACTAAGTACCATGCTATGTAGAAATATGTACTGTACCACAGTGCTGGCACAATAACTGTTTGTCAGGGGAATTACCTATGTGATTATCCTTAATATCAGTTTAACAGTGTTCTCAAAACTGGGATTTTACTGTGAGCTAAAATGATCTCAACACTGAAACCAAAACAGTACAACACTTAGCTGAAGGAAGTATGACTGGGCCGTCTTTGATTTAAACAAGCCCTGTCTTGCACAGATGAGTCACGGACTATGCTTTTTCTTTTTGATTCTAAATGAACAGTAACATTTATAGAAACAGTTTTGCATTCTGCCTGATACCAAGCGGATGATAACATCTATGATATGACTTGTTCTGTACTCACCGGCTGACGGACACTTCCTTTTTTACTAGATTTCTAGATACAATTTTTGTAGATATGCATTCTGCCTTATACCAGTCTGTGTGTGAGACAGATACTTCCCTTTTTTACCAGGAATCTACCTGATACAATAAGAAGATTGTCTTAGAAGATTGTTATTGTGAGTGGGAGGCTACGGCGGTATTGCGTTGTATTCTGTGTGTTAGTGTAGGAAAGAGGACCACATTTATTGTCTGATCAAGAGCTTGTATAAATAAAAGCAAAAGGAGGATAAAAACGGCTTACCGGCCAGTTCTGTGGGAATACTTGTTGCCACGAAAATTTGGTCGAGGCTGAAGTTGTCCTTGATGCAACAGAGACAGGAGCTGAGACACCTGCTGTAGAATTAAAATTATGCAAAATTAATAACCTCATATACAGGGGAATTTACCACATAACTCACTTTAATCTATTAAAATAAAAGGTAACACTTTACAATACGGGTGCACAAAACTATATGTACAGATAATAAAGAGTTATATTGATTACAATTTATTGAATACTTAATTTATGAAACATATAGAATGTTAATTTGTTGCTGAGGCAATAATTATTCATAAATGGTTTAGTTCTTAATGAGTTATACATTACCTCTCAATTATCTGTGCATTACTTAAGCACAAATTGATGCATATTAGTGTCACTGTATCGTAAAGTGTTGTATTACCAAATAAAAATGAAAAATCTCCTACTTAACTAATCATGTTATAAAACAATAGAAATTCTAAAAGATACCTGAATGATCATATACAACTTGAATGCCATTTGCTTTTCTAGAATGTCACAAATTTATAATTCAATATATACATTTGGTGTGTTACAGTAGGAGCTACAACATTGATGATGGACAGGCACACAGAACTGTCTGGGGTTGTGGAGTTTGAGCTATAGAAGGGGTCCGGGGGAGACAGGAAGCTTTTTCTACACAGGGTCTATTCTTCTAGAGGCTGTTTCCTTCCAGGATGCACATAAGAAACCCAGCCTTGGCTGCGAGGACAGGCACCGGTGACATTTCGGCCCCTTTCCTCTGCAGTCGCCATAGGTCTAATTTGCCAACTGGGCCAAGTGAGTAAGGGAGGGTGGACTGGAGAGGAGGAAAGGAGAAGAGGGTGGGGGTCAGGATCCACGCTCTTCCTGACTGGCCGCAGTATTCACGTGAGGGCTCAAACCCATGCCAGGACCTTTTGTTCTGATAATCATTTTGGTTGAGGTAAGCATCTGGGTGGACCCAGATCCAGAGGATACACCGTTTGACCAGCACAGCACTTTTGGGCTGTTAGTCTTTGAAATAGTAGCTGATGAAAAGCTAATATTCTCACTTTATTTAATGAGAATCAGACTACCACCAGCCCATGCACGTCTGAGAAGTATAATCTTACTGTGCAGAAATATCTGTGTTTTGGTTCCCCCCTTTCCCCCCTCAACCTGGACAACCATGGAATGAGTCTGTTTTCTTCCCACATTCAGTATGACTCTGTAATCTGATAACTTTGAGGATAGGCAGCATTTTCTCCTGAGGCATATTAAAGATTTAAGTTACTGTGTGACACTGATGTGATTCTGAATACACTTCAGTGTCTTCCTCATCTGTCAACTGTCCCCTTAGGCTGCTATAGATACGGGCCAGTCTAACTGAAGAGTGGGAAAGCTATCATGTACTTGAGCTATTATGAACTGGGATACCCTGAAATCAAAGTCAGTACCTTTCAAAGTAGTTTGATGTAACGCATTTTCATAACTGAAATGTTAAAACTGTAATTAAAAAAATGTCTTACTTGCACCTCCGGTGATGCAGAAGACAGTTCAATTGAACCGTTCTCTGCGAAGGCTGCCATTGAGAGTCGAACAAGATTCCTCAGGATCTGCCTGTGATCTGACTCTTCCATCTTTCCTCTTCTTTCTGTTGTCTTTGGTCTCCGTAAGGTGGCCTGATTACTGGGAACTGAAGTAATAGTTTCTGAGGCATCTGTTATAGTAAGCTTGACCTCTTCATTTTTGTTTCGTCTCAGTGTGCTGGTCTGTGAATTTGCAAAAGATGAGGAGGAAGAGTTTCTGGTCTTTTGCAGGGTTCCTGGGTTAAAAGGAAGTGCTCCATTCCACTCTATGCTCCCAGGCTTTCTGAGTATCTTGCTCTGAGTGAGTGGTGGGTTCTCATCCATCTTTGTATGCGCATGATTTTGAGCCATGCGAGCAAGGGTTGGTGTAAGTGTAAACTGGCCCTGTGGATGCAGCCTTTCCACCAAAGGTGAAGTACATGACAATGCTTCAGCTTCATCTTCTTGGGGAGTTTCTTTACGACCCCGAAGCACTGGTACCAACTGGATGTCAGTCTTGTGAATGTGCTTCTGTGGGCGTCGTGGGTGACGGGTGTAGGTTGACTCAGCTTGTCTGCAATTATAAGCACGGTTGTCCCGTTTGTCAGGATGACAGAACGTCTTGGCCAAAGCAATTGTTAGAAATAATACCAGGCAGGTTGATCCTAGGCAGATGGCCAAAAGCATTGTTAAACTGTACTGGCCATGGTTATCATGAGACAAGTTCTTTAGGTGGTCACGAAAGTTGATGAAGGTCAACTCCAAAGTGATTCTTGTGGTTAGCATAGGTGTTCCCATATCAGATACTGCAATGCCCAGTTTAAAAGTTCTGCTGATCAATTCTGTGGCATTGGTTGTGTTAACATAAAGCTGCCCAGTAATTTTGTCCAGAAAAAATAGGTCAGAAGGCTTGCCATCTGTTATCCTAAAACTGAGTCTCCCATTGAGACCAGAATCTGGATCACTTGCCTGAATTGTGGTGGCCAGAAAACCATCGGGTTTATTGAGGGTAGAGTAATTTCTTGGTTTGTAAAAGTTATCCTCCAGAGCTTTATTCCCAAGTTCAGTCACAATCTCCCCCTTTTCCACATTCACTGGGACACTTAGCAATGCAATTCCCTTCTTGGGTAGTGGCTCGTGGATTACAGGATAATTGTCATTAACATCCTGTATCTCGACCAGCACTGTTGCAGTACTGGTCATTGGTGGGTATCCTTGATCTACAGCTTCAACAATAAATGAGTAGGAGGGGGTTTCCTCAAAGTCTAATGATTGTTGGGCAGTAACAGCCCCGCTGCTGGGGTGGACTGAGAATAATGCTGTTGGTGTCCCCAATTCATTTGATTCTCTAATGGAGAATGATACTCTTCCACTGAGGTCCATGTCAACATCATGTGCTTCCACGGTCAAAAAATGTAACCCAGGGGTGTTGTTCTCTTTGAGGGCGCTCCGGTAGTGACTTTTGCCAAACATTGGTGCGTTATCATTTTCATCCAAAACATGGACAGTCAGATGCTTAATACAGTAAAGAGAAGGATCACCATGGTCTTGAGCTTGAAGAGTGAGGTTATATTCCATTTGTCTCTCACGATCCAGTGTATCATTGGTTACAATCATGTAATTGTCTCCATGAATCTGTTTGAGTCTGAAAGGGCCAGATCCACTGAGAATTTGCACTTGCACCTGCCCATTTGCCCCTGAATCGGCATCAGATACCATCACAAGAGCGAGGAAGGTTTCATTTGGTGCTCCTTCAGAGACGGTTGCAACAAGGGAATCTGGTGGAGTCCATGTTATATGTATCCGAGGAGCATTATCATTGACGTCTCGCAATTTGACCTGCAGCTTGTGGTGAGACGGGATAGCATTGGGCCCCAGATCTCGAGCTTGGATGTCTACCTCATACACATTCTTTTCTTCAAAATCTAAAGGGCCTTGTAAAGTCAGAGCACCTGTTTTGGCATCGATGCTGAATAGTCTTTGTACTTCCGGTGGGGCGTGTTTACTGAGCGAGTACTCAACCTCCCCATTAGCACCTTGATCGGGGTCTGTAGCACGGAGATTAATGACAATCGTCCCACGAACAGTGTCCTCTGCTAGTTCGGTAATTGCCGGGGCCTCCTCAAATACAGGGCTATTGTCATTGGAGTCAAGAATTGTGACTATAACTTTTGTGCTGCCAGATTTTGGTGGGTTTCCTTTGTCCCAGGCTGTTAGAACAAGTTCTAAAGTTGGCTGCAACTCCCTGTCCAGTTCCTTGATGACCACTAATTCAGCCTGTTTGGCCCCAGCAGAAGTACGGATATCCAAAGCAAAGTGCTGGTTTGAAGACAGGGAGTAGGTCTGCAAGCCATTCGGTCCTGCATCTGGATCTACAGCTCGGTCCAGAGGGATGCGCATCCTCAGTGAGGCTGTCTCAGAGATTTCCACCTCCTGCACTTGACTGGTAAAGACTGGGCTATGGTCATTTTGGTCCATCACCTCCACACGAACTGACAGGAAATGCATAGCACCAGCCTTTCTGTAGAGAACATTGAAGGCCAGTTCACAAAATTCTGCTCCCCAGCATAACTCTTCTCGGTCCAGCTTGCCCAGTGTTGACACTGTACCATCCCTTGAATCAACTGTGACTGGTAGAGTATGCCCATGTGGCACGACCCGGAAGTTTTCCAGTGATCCTGTTTCCCCACGTTCACGTAGGTCATCCAGAAGGCGACCCACCCTTGTCCCTGGGGGCTGCTCTTCCCAGACATGATACTGGATAATGAGGGGAGCAGAGCCCATATTATGGGCATGACAGGGTGGACACTCAATAAGAGCTGCCAGAAGGAGCAAAGCCTGAAGCATGACTGTGTGTGAGGTTTCCTATTTCCTTTTATGTAGAGTCAAATGTGCTAAGCAACTAGATAGGCATTCTAATACATCTACAGTTCACAAACAGATATTCAAAACCTATACATATGTGCCTACTCTATGGTTAAAAAAAGTAGAAAACTGCTGTTTTAGAGTCAGAAATTAATTACAGTACCACCACAACCAGGTGCTTCATAAATTACCATTTATAGTAAATATGAAAGTCACAGAAATTAGAAAATTTGAATGGTCATCACAGAGTTTCACAGTTCTAACTTTATAGTAGCTTTAGTCTATATTAACTTTGAGATTGACTAACATCAACAGACATTCCTCACCACAATAATTAAACAGTAAACAGCCACTGAAAATATTGATAACTATTCAGACAAAAAAAAAAATCACTTTTATTAAAGTATAAGTCCATATACAGACCATTCTAATTTAGAAACAAAGTTTCATCTCCCTTAGCCAAATCAATGTTATTCTATAGCTCTACTCACTCACACACAGCTGCTGCATCCCAGCCCAGGACTCTAGTCAGTATTAAAGTGAGGAACTGAGGAACTTAGGGGGCTGGGACGGCCTGGGGATGGCCTGTGAGCCAATCCCAGATCTTGTGGGAGGAGTGTACAGTGCTCCTTAACTCCACCCCGTCTGTGGCAAGGAGACGATTTAGGAGAAATTAGGCTGGAATCAACGGTGCGCTTTTAACGAAACATGATATCACTTCTTTCATTCATTGCCTCTAGCTCTTCACACATTTGACTTTACTCCTTTTCCAAACTGTCTAAATAAACACAGTAAGAGTCACAGTCTATGGCATCTGTCATCAGAGTTGAAGCAAACCTAAGATGAGGCCCTGAAAACAAAAACAAGGCCTGGAGCTGAACTCTGAGGGTGCTGATGTATAACTGCATTTTGTTTCAATTTCAAGAGTCTAATGTTTTTTCTGCAATGGCCATCAGTAGTCAGCAATCATTCATAACAAAACTACTGATGTTTAAATGAATTCTTTGGTAAATCTTTTCTCAAATTGTTATGCTGCATACAATTTACGATGAAAGAAAAAAGGTTCTGATTTAAAAAATGGACAGTTACAAACAGATACTTTCCCCATATTCATGAGCTGATATATTTAACCTATAAAGTACTACGAATAAACATGAATTAATATTCATCAGAAATAATTTTTAGTAGAAATGTGTTAGCATTTACTTAAATGCTTATATATCGTTTCAACTATTCCCAATGGTTTTGGTCGTACAAGTAAGAGGATAATATATGTTACTGAAGGCTTGTAGCCAATGAAAAGTGGATGGTGAAAAGGGAAAAGTGCAGACCCCCACTTCCCCTCTACATGGGGGTCTCCTAACACAAACTATCCCATTACCTGCAAGCCAATAAAAGCTTTTCCCAGAGTGATAACACTGCATGATAACAGAGAGGTGACGTGTTACTGCAACCCTCTCGCTTGTGCTGTTCAGAGACAGCGGGTGGGAGATCAGAAGCTTTAACTCTTGAGCGAACATTTAAGTTTAAATTTGGTTGTAGGGAGTTCTCCTCCTCTGAGAGCTGGTGTGCATGTGTTTCTCATGGGTCAGAGGTCACTCCATGTGATTGGTGTCTATCACTAAAACAAACAGGCTCGGCCTTCACACATAATCCTCTCTCCATTTACTAATTAGCTCCATCTGGAAAAAACATTGACGGAGAGATTGTATACTTATGTTCTCTTATTACGTCTCTCTCCATTTGCTTTCTTTGCTTACTTTCTCCCCTTCACCTTCTCTCTGCAGGTCACAAAGAATATAGATTGAGATTTTTTTTTCATTTTAGAAGAAACATACACCACCGATATAACATGTCCACATCATATTTCACCTTTCAAAAATTACAACGAAAGTAAAGAAATGAATTTTTATGTTTAAGGGGAACTGTGTGTGTTTTAATGCAAACAAATAAAAAAGAAAAAAGCTTATTGAGATCAACGTACTGAATCAGTGATGCAGGGGAAAGAATTAAAAGCTGTTAATGCAGCTTCAGCTCACTGTTCCTCACTGTAGTTTAGTTTAAAGACTTGATTTAGAAAGAATGATTTATTAAAAAAAAAATATTAAGTAGAAAAAACATTTATTTTTTCTCACTTTAGTTTTTTTTGCAGTGAAATATAACATGGGCATGTTCTTGAAAGGTTTTGTAAAATTCATAAATACTGATATATTTTTTTAATGAATAATGCAGCTAGAAGCATCAAAGTTAAACAGTTAAAAGGACACATGCATGTGTGCAAAAATAAAATGCAATTATTTTTGAGGTTTTCCAAATGAAAAGCAGAAAAACAAAAGTCCCAAAATATCTGGCTGCCACATTGCTTCTCTGAGGTTTCCTTCAACACAGCACATGTAAATTAAATTAGACCACAGTCCCGACACACTCTCTCTGTATGTGTGTGTTTTATTCTGACCTCCCCCAGTGCCCGGGTTTTCCCCCTTCTCATTTCCACTACCTCCACCTTCCCTTATCACAGTAGGATGAGGGATCTAAACATCATTGTACTGCTCAAACAATAGACGGTGACACAGTAAAGCAGCCAGCAGAGATGAACTACTGCTGCTTGTTGTGGATGTTTTCAGCAGACGGAGAGGAAATGGTGAAGACGCACATAAACAGAAGTTTCACTGGCTTGAGGTCAGTGTGTCTCATCTGAGGGCTGGAAGGAATGCCAAACAATCTCACAACACATTCCTGTCAGACGACAGCCTCTTATCTCCAGATGGATATTTAAACAAACTATGTCCATCTGACAAACAAAAAAAGCTGTCCAGTGAAGTTTGCAAAATTTAGCAACAAATGACAACAACCCCAAATTCTGTTGAACCATATCACAAAATCTGTGATATGGTTCAACAGAAGAATGAAGATGCGACTGTGAGATCTTGCAAGACTTAAAGGTTGAGTGTGAAAAGAGTGGAATGATAAAATCTATTACTAAAATAGAAAGAGCAGGTTTCAAACATCTGCGTCTGCATATGTGTTTAAATATGGGCTGCAGGGCACATTAGAGACTCTTTACCAAAGATAACAGATTACAGTTTGTCTCTTTTGTGCTCTTTCATATTGCTTCAGAGATTTATTCTAACCGCTCTGAAAACAAGATGCTCAAAAACAAAGATTATGGTCATTTTCTTCAAAAGGAATGCTACTTTCTTATTCATACTTTTGGCAGAGTAAGTGGTGTTTTCACACTAGAATGAGTCTTTGGCCATTCACAAAAACCCCAGGCCACTAGTCATAAGGGTCTTCTTTTTTTTTAAATCAAGATTTATACATTCCATTGATGTATGGTTTGTTAGTATAAGACAATATTTGGCTGAGATACAAATCTGAGGGTGCAAAACTAAAATCTAAATATTGAAAAAAAAAATTAAATTTGTCAATGCATATTACTAATCAGAAATCAAGTTTTGATACAGGATATTTTCAAATATCTTTATGGAACACGATCTTCACTTAATATCCTATTCATTAAGATGAAAATAAATTTAAATTATGTCATTATTTACTCACCTTCCTCATTCTCGAAAAAAAAAAAAGGTACAAAAGCTGTCGCTGGTGCAATACTTATTTAAAATGTACACCTTTGTACCTTATCTACCACTAAAGGTACATATTAGTACCTAAATGTTTGTATGTTTTATTTTATATTATAAATATACAGTATGTTTATATTTGTACCTGTATTCTGAGAGTGCACTTGTTCTAGAACCGTAAGAATGTCTTATTTTCTAACACAAAAGAAGATACGGTAGCCACTGACTTCCATACTAAGATAAAAATACTGTGGAAGTCTATGAAACTCAAGAACATTTTATTTTGCAGCAGATAAGCACAGTAAACCTGCTCTTCACTCTTTATAATCATCAGTGTGCGCTCTGTAAGCAGTGCAACAAAGTTAAGAAAACTGTTTTGGGACAATTTTATTCATCCTATACATCAATTAAGCCAAACCTGCTTTACCATCTTTATATAAAGGTAAGTGTGCGTTAGGTTTGTGTAAGGTTGCTGACCTTCACATCGCCTCTGAGGGTGAAGAAAGACTGACACTCAACACATCACCTCTGTGTGTTCAGGAGCCTGTCGAGACAAGAGCAACTTGTCTTAAACCGGTTAAAACAACCTGGACATCCTGGGGACAGAGCCTTGAGACAAATCTGCTGTAGCTGATCTATAATCAGAGATACAGAGTGAGGAGCACTTCCAATTATTCTTAAGTGGAGCGTTTTTCAGAGCAGGACGTAGCTGATCTACTGCTAGATGTTCATTTTAGGACAAGGGGCAGGACGCAAGATAGGATATGTGTTCAACAAAGAGTCAAATTTAAGAGTAAAAAAGCCTATGCTGGTTTAGTAATGTATGGTTTGATGATTAGGATAAGACTAGGATAAGATTAGGAAAATGTTTGGCTGAGATGCAACTATTTGAAACTTGAAATCTGAGGGTGCAAAAAAATAAAGAAAAAAAGAAAAATACTGAGAAAATTACTTTTAAAGTTGTCCAAATGAAGTTCTTAGCAATTCATATTGCTAATCAGAAATTACGTTTTGATCAATTTATGCTAGGAAATAGTCAGAATACGTACATTCTAGTAGATCATGGAGCACGATCTTTACTTGATATCCTAATGATTTTTGGCATAAAAGAAAAATCAATCATTTTGACCCATCCAGTGTATTGTTGACTACTGCTACAAATATAATACTATTTAGGAGTGGTTCTGTGCTTCATTAAGAGGAAGATGAATAGAGACACAATCTAACAGTAAATTTAATGCAAGGATGAAAGTCACAGTTTAGTCATGCAGCTTCAATTGCCTTGAAGATGAAAAATAGCATAAAGATGTTTGAAATTAAAATCGTCATAATTACTTTTGTGCCCTATTTACCCCTTAAAGTACATATTAGTCCCAAAAATTAACATTGAATTGAAAGAAAAAATATTTGTAACAATATTTTGAGCACGAGGAAATCTCCAATTCTGTTATCAACTAGAATCAAATTCTGACTTTGCTCAAATCAATTCACAGTACACATGAATAAGTTCCAGTCAACCATCTTTAATTAGATCGTTTTATTTTCATATCATCTTTCTGGGAAAAGCTTTAGAAAGATGCAAAGAAAGAGCAATGGCTGGTTACTGTATCAGTCAATACAGTAGTCATTCGAATGAGTGTCAAATGATTAGTAATTAGTTTAAACAGTGAATTCATTTAGTGGATAAAAATAAAATTAATTGTTCACAGAAACAAAGCAGACTAGATAGAAAAACAATAATTCCCTTAATGGGAATTTTGTAATTATTTCCAGATTATTTCTGTGATGTCTGTGATTAGTTCAATTCCAAAAATCCCAAAACACTTTATGGGAATGATAAGACACTGTTTTGGGGAATTTAGCGCATGATTGTCATTATCAGCAATTGGGAAATGCCTAAAATAAACCATATTGAAACAAATGGGCAGACAGTAACGTTTCAGAGGACATTGGCCTTGGCCTGGTTTACTTGGTGGGCATTGTTTACAAGACTTGTGCAAGTGAATATTTCTGATGAAAGATGTATCATTGTGCACATTTTAACTTTTGTTTCTTGGTATAAATAAATGTAGGTTGTTAATATTTTTGACTTAAAAAAAATTCAGTTAATTTAGACGTCACCATTTATTTTTACCATTCAATTCAATGTAGAAATTAGGATGTATAAAGTCCCTTCTATTTTTCACATTTTCAGAATGGATTGCTTTTTTTGTCAGTGCCTCAGAACCACTGCTAACCCACACTCAGAACCACTGCATTCATCACTTTCACCAATACATGCACATTCCCGTAATTTGTTGTGGCGAAAGCACATGCCGAAAACAAAAATATGGATGTAATGTTCATGGCTGATAAGTTGCTGAAAAGTAAACAGAGCAGATGATAAAGTATTGGTGTTTCAATAATGGGCATTTCCCTGATTCAAGTCCAGCCCTGGGTTCACCGCGTGTTTAATGATTACACACTGACACAGTGTTGCAAAAGAAGTCCGTTTTATTCCAGATATAAGCTCAGCCAGGAAATGAAAGCTGAACAGAAGACAGAAATCTTCATCAGGCTTCATCAACGAACAGCTGAAAACTCAGAGCCATGCTGCGCTTCATTTTCTTCCTGATGTGTCTTTTGCAGTTAAGGCACACAAGTAAGTGGGTTTAAGATTATGAATGTTGATATGATTTTTTCTGAACTTTATGTGAAACTTTATTTCATTCTGAACTTTATTTAATGTGATTATTAGCTGCTGCAAATAAATCAAAGATAAGAAGAGTACATTTTACGAGAAAATACTAATAAGTTATTTCTACTATTATATTCATATTGTCTTTTTACTTTGAAAAATCGAATTTTATTAGAGTGTTACTCATTTCTTTCCAATTATTTGCTGAACTTACTAGCAATTTCTGCAAGGCAGATGTTCCAGTTGACCTGTCTTCTTGTTTGCAGTGGTGAGTGTCATGGGAGCTGTCACCCCAAAGCCAATTATCGTAAATGGCACCTACATAAACCCAGAATTAGGCAAGTATCATGCGAGGTTAAGGAGCCTTGCACGCAGCTGCCTGGAAATTAAAGAGAAATACGGCTTTTCGCAGGGTAAGCACTGTGCATGTTTGCTTTTATTGAAAGCCATCCTGCAAATGCAAACACAGCACCGATGTCAATGTATGTTTCTTATGATTTTAAAAATTTTGTGAAAGATTTTTCAGTTTCGTGCTCACCAATGCTGCATTTATTTGATAAAACATACAGTAAAAAAAAGTAATATGGTGAAATATTATTTTCTATTTTTTTTTCATTTAGTTCAAATATGGTTTCATTTTAACAGCTTAAGATAATAGCTTTATATATATATATATCTTCATGTCTTCATTGTCATGATCAGTCATTCTAATGTGATAAATGAATGAAAGAATGGATGAATGTTGAAAACATCTTTTTAACCAAATAAATATAAAAACCTAAATAAAAATGAATGAGTAAAAGGATGCATGGATGGATGGATGAATAAATAAATGTTGAAAACAGCAAAATAAACAAAAATGAAATGAATGGATAAATTCTTAATTAGTTAATACTTTTATACTTTATTACTTGGTGAATGATGTTGACCTGCAGACAAACTTTAATATTTTTTTTCAGTCATTAGACTACATAATTCACATATTTTCATTTGTGTTATTTGATTAAATGTGAGGACATTAGCAAGCTTTCAGTCAAGTTCTTCGGTTTATTAAAGTAAAATCCGGGGTCTGTTCTCCTCAGATGGCATGTACGTCCTGACTACAGAGATCGGTACATACTACCAGACTTTCTGTGACATGACCACAGCCGGCGGTGGCTGGACTCTGGTGGCCAGCATCCATGAGAACAACATCAAAGGGAAGTGCTCTCTCGGTGATCGTTGGTCGAGCCAGCAGGGAAACGAGCGAGACCTGCCTGAAGGAGATGAAACCTGGGCAAACACTGTTACATTCGGCAGCGCGGAGGCCTCTACTAGTGATGACTACAAGGTACGAACCTCGAACACGAAACCACAGCCGCCACTTAGAGGATAGGAATGCATTAAATCTGACCACCCAATGCTGTCGTGTCCCACAGAATCCTGGGTACTATGACATCTCTGCACAAGACGTGTCAGTGTGGCATGTTCCCAATAAAGAGCAGCTGAAGAGCTGGACGTCTTCTGCTGTCCTGCGCTACCATACAGAGACCCAGTTCCTCACAGAGCATGGGGGAAACCTTTACCACTTATTCAAGGTTATTTGGTTATATGGTTATTCACACCTTTCTTTCATACAATTCGACGTGCACTCATTTTTAAAGAGAATGGGCATACTGAAATAAAAATGTAGATACTTACAGTCTCAATAAACTGATATATATAAAAGAAAAACATCACTGAGGTATCAAATTATCTAATTGGGGACGGTTGGGCTGGATTACACAAATAAAAACAAAACCAACAAAAAATGCAATAGTTGTCAAACTATTATTTTGGCCAGCAGATTACTTGTATACATAACGGATTATATAGTTTTAATGCACTTATTATGCCTTGTAATGCATTTTATGATCACAAAAATAATACATTACAAGGTTACACTTTCTGTTGATTGTACACAATTCTACTAACTATAAGTAACTTTATAACTACATGTCAACTAATTCTCATTCATTTGCAACTACACGTCTACTAACTCTCTGAGTAGACTGTTTTAGGGTTAGTAGAATAAGTTGACATATATATGTGCAAAGTTTCTCAGTCAGTATGTTGTAGTGACCCCATCAAAATAAAGTTAGAAGCAGACAGTCTACTAATACTCTAATGACTGCTAGTTGACATCACTTACTGTTAGTAGAAATGCATACAGTTCTTTTTTTAACTTTCATAAAAGCACAAAAATAAAACTTTAAATTGAACACTTCAGTTAAAAATGAAATATTTTGAAATTTCTTTGAACAGAAATACCCCGTGAAGTTCGGAGCAGGACAGTGTAAGAGTGATATGGGACCCAGCAGCCCAGTGGTGTATGATACTGGAGACAAAGATTCAACTGCAAACTTATACGGACCGTCTGTTGGAAGTATTGAACTCTATATTGCATTAAAGGAATTCATGTAGAGAACATGCATATGCATAACAACTGGTTACAAACCGTGTTTGTTCTGTTTACCTCCGAAGAATCTGAGTCCGGCTTCATCACCTTCAGAGTGTTTAACACTGATCAAGCAGCCATGGCCATGTGCTCTGGACTTAAACCTGCTGAATGCAATCCTCAACATGTAAGTCATGCTTTTGCCAGCATCTGTCAGATTTTACTCAAACACATCACATCGCTAAGTTATCAGACTGATGTGTGTTTTGCAGTATTGCATCGGTGGAGGAGGATTTTTCCCAGACCCTAAGCAGTGTGGAGACTTTACAGCTCTGGAGAAAGCATCTACAGCTCTGACTCAATCCACTGTGCTGCTCTTCTATCGTTAACAGTCTCATTAACAGATTTCAAACATCCAGCATATCTTTATGTTGTTTACAGTAAATCACATGCTCCGCTGAACTGTACATGCACAAAGTTATTATTTCCTGTTCGACATGTGAATGTTTACATCAATAAACTGTTTTAGCACAAAATGTGAACTTTCGAATTAAACTGTACATTTATTAGCTATTCATTCAGCTGATTAAATGTTGTTATGTTATAAGGTGCTAAATATTCTATTTGGCATGCCCTTTGGGATTTTCTGGGGTTTGGCTGACAACCTGCTGATAGACGCTTTAACTATTATCAAGTCAAGTTGGCTTTTATTGTCATTTCAACCATATACAGTAGTCCATGATGAAACGAAACAGCGTTCCTCCAGGACCAAGGTGCTACATATGACATAAATTAACAAAACAAACTGACTAGCTAAGTTAACAAAGAAGAGACTTCCAGATTAACATTAAAATGGTTACACTTTAGAATAATGGGCCGTTGTTAACAAGCAACTATGCAGGAAGTAATAGATAGTTCTACATTAACACTTAACTTAATACTATTAACTAATGGAGAAGTAAGATTAACTAAGCAGTAAGTAATAGCAAATTTAAGACAAAGGTAGCTCCTTATTAGATACTTGATAATTATTAAATAAAAATATCCTCATTGTGAACTACTTGTGAACTATGACCAATTAATAAAGAATGACCTGTTAATTACTGATCACAACAGAAACGTCTTAAAAGTAAATTATTGGGTTCTTAGGGGAAACTCATTTATACATTTTACAGTGCCCTCCAAAAAATATTGGGACCCTTGGTAAATCTGAGCAAAGCTGGCTGTGAAAATAAATCTGTATTGTTTATCCTTTTGATCTTTTGTTCTAAAAATGTACAAAATTCTAACCTATCACTGAAGTAAAACAAATGAACATGGGGAGAAAAACTCATGAAGAAATAAATGATTTTCTCCAATACATGTTAGCCACAATTATTGGCATCCAGTTATTGCTATGTCCTTTTCCTAAGAT
>JAUMHQ010000071.1:2153713-2166817 GCA_032361165.1 Enteromius paludinosus
TCCGCCATGATTCCAGTTCGAATGAACTTATATGTTCCATTCAAAGTGCCTTTAAGTGTGCCAGATGTAATTTAAATCATATTAATTCATTTACAGCGCAAATCCATGAATGAATGTTTCGAAGTAAACTAAACTTTAACGGATCTCGCCTGTTCAGGGAGAAGGGAGCAAAGAACACTGTATAGGGACCATGTTGATGGGAAAACAGTCATTCAAGGCTCTTCTAACGAGCCGATTATATGAATCAGGTGCGCAAGCAAAGAGACATGCAAAATATGCAGAGCGGTGGGGTGCGTGGACTGGGAATCAGAACCGCTGGAATAGGGGGTCATATGATGTTGCTATAAAGAACATTATTTTATGCATTTGTTGTAGTGCAATGCGTTCATGCAGTTAAGTCTGCAAAAAACATTATTTTCCACATACTGTACATTATAGTTTCTTCTCTAAGCCCCGCCTCCTGAAATGGGTCAATTTGTACAAAGCTCATTGTTCTAAAAAACTGAGGTGTGCTGATTGGCCAGCTATCCAGTGCACTGTGGCCGAATACCACAAGCCTCTGACGGAAATATTATGCCCCTTACCATAACATGCTGCCATGTCCCGGTGCCATGACACCAAAACTATAAAAGCCACTATAAATGAGGCGTTTGTTGCATCCAGTGGGAACAATTACTGATTATAGACCCACACTATGACATAGAGAAGTGGGGGCGCGTTTAAACGAGTCATTTTAAAGGGGGTATGGACAAGTCATAACTCTTTTAAAGAATCTCTCATTGGTTTTGAAACTTAAGTCTTTACAACTTTAGGGATCTTATCTATGCACTAACAGCTTGTAACACTCTGGAGAGAAAGGAAAACTTGAAAATTGCATCATAAAACCCCTTTAAATGTAGAAAATTTGTTTGAACTTCACAGCCCGTAGCAAAAAAAACAAAACACTTTATGCAACCATATTAAGCATTCTAGCCATCCGCACCAGTAAGTCTTGTTCGGAGTGAAACTTCAGAATTAATGAAACTGTAACAAATCAACACATTCTATGCACATCAACTTATTTTTGTCGATTCGCTTGATGCGTTGATTCAGCCTTAGTATACTACGATCACAGACGAGCTCGGATGGATGAGTTTGACACATGAGCAGTTTCACATCGTGAACTCTTTACCGTCTTAACATTCAACTTGTCTGCACTGTTGTACGAGTAAAGCCCACACTCCTAACAACAAAAATGACATCACAATAATATATATATATATGTTCCTTGTGCACTGGAGGAAAGACCCTGGTTTCAACACTGACCTGTTCTCCGGTGACTTTTCTGCCCACACCATTTCAGGAGAGAATAAACCTGCTGTCAGATGCTATTGATGCTACAGTGATTCACTCGTAAAGAAATCTTCCCTTATCTGTTCAGTTTGCTGGTTTCAAGCAGTGAAGTGTGGGTTTAATCAGCTGTGGAGCATGTAAATCTTCACTCAACGCTTCTCTCTGCAGTATTTATGCTACAAATTATAATAAGCATTACATGCTACAAGTTCCAGGAGCCTGACGGTCTCTGTAAAACCAGCCATGGTTTCAACATTATAAACTGCTCTCTTATGCCACTACGTCAATCAATAGTACTGTTGCAATATCTTCACTATGAAAGCATGTAAGGTTCCGTTTATAAGGACACTGTTTTATTAAGGATGGCCAGTGTTTCAGTGTCCTCAAACTATTGGACTTAGAGGACACTTGGTTTCAGAATGTAAAGGCATTAATAAATAATAGAGCTCGAGTCATTTGCTTCCATGTGCTGCAGACCACTTCACAAAGTTGCACTACACATTTTTCCAACCCAGGAAAAATATTTTTGTGATCCAGTTCTCTGTTCTAATGCAAAGACATTCACACATGACTAAGTCCTTTAGGACAGCGAAGAGCACTGATGCTCATGTGACATGTGCTAGACGCGTGCTGCTGTCACAGTCACATGACCTCAGCGCTGTTGATACTGATGCTGTTACACACACACAGACCTGCCAAAGCACCTCAAACTTACCGATGCTGCGAGATCAACACGTGCATTCAACCACCTTACTGCGTTTTCATGTTTCCAGACCACGGTCTACTTCCCCATTGTCATTTAAGAGATCCGATAACACTTTTGTTATTAACAAGGACACTTTAGGTGTCCTTGTTACCCCGTACATGTACGTACTATTACAGCAAAAATAATTCATATCCAAGTAACTAAGCCAAATCCTAGCCATATAGTAATTATATGTAGTTTAATTAATATTACTAAGTGCTTGAATGTATAATTACACTGTAACAAGGACACTTTAAAAAAAAGTGTAACCGGAGGTCCAAAGTAACTTGCAATACATTTCATTCTTTAGTCCTCCTGGAGGAGTAAGCCTAATGGTAACAGTTTCTAAATCGACACACCGGAGGTTTGAACCTACAATCTGTCAGTCATCAGATCTAAAGAGGCATCGTGACTCACCGCGATCAGTGTGCTGTTTCTGCTCTGCTCCCCGGCTGCCCCGCTCACTCCGTCCCCCAGCTCCGCACCGGTTCCCCCGCCGCCGCTCGTGCCTCTCTGCCCCGCGGGGTCCGCGCTCGCCGCCGCCGGCTGCCGGTGCTTGTTTGAGCGCTTGGCCTTGGTCTGCAGGCAGCGCTGATGCAGCGCTAACGTCTGCTGTCTCTCCATCTCCAGCCGCTCCATGGCCGTGCGGTCATAACGGTTCTCACAGCCTGTGTGATGCCGCCGGAAGAGCTCGATACGCCGCCGCAGCCGCTCCATCACCGCGCTGTGCCGCGGCACCACGAAATCCGCCATCATCCAGAAGAACCCCGTTTATAAACTCACTCGAGTCCCCAGAGTCCAGCACAACTCACAGGACTGATCGTGCTGTTTCAGAGTGTGTGTGTATGTGTGCGCGCGCGTCTTTACAAAACACACTCAACTGCCTCCATTTGTATCACTATCTGCCTCCTTGTAAAACAAAAGAAACGGCACATAGTTCAGATTTGCGCGCATATATTCTGGAAAGAGCCCAAACGCAAAAACTCAAAAGGTTCCTTTCAACTAAACGACGGCACAGAAATCACCGAGCAACCCTCCTTATATAACTGTAACTTATTCAAGCCGGGAGTCCTGACACAGACCAGAATGAAGTTAAAACTATGATCGTATGAATGAAAGCGTTCCCTAACAATAATAACTTCAGCATCTTAAAAGTTACATCCGTTTAGATAGGTTAAACTTTACTTTAAATGATATACAGGAGTCGAAACTTTTACTTTATGAAAACTTTGTTTATTTACCTCCCTCTCAAAATATTTAGCTCCCGTTTGTGTACGCGACACGACACGTCGTTGAATCGATGTTTCGGTCTTTTGGCGAAACTTTTTAGCGACAGATTAAAAATAAACGTGCAATCTTTTCGCCTCACAGTTGAAGTTGACAAAAGACGTACTTGAAATAAAACCTAGCGACGAGGGCTAGAAAGTGATGGGGCAAAGCACACACATTACATACATTCAGCCCCAAAACACAAACTCGCGAAGTTACGAGTGAGTTTTACTAGTAGAAGTAACTTTTAAAAGTAGCAGCGCGGCTAACAGCTGATCTTCACAGTTACACTAGCTACGGATGTAGCTTAGCCTGCCTGCTAACTAGCCTTCAAACAAAGCATTATAAACTCACTTTCCTCCCAGTCTGCTTCAAAAGTCTTAAAGTACACACAGCCAACTACTGTCCACCGGTATGACTCGACACGAAAAAGAAACAGGCAAACGATAAAGAAATAAACTCTGCCCTACTGCGCTGTCTCTATTGTTTTCCACTGTTCAGGCAGTTGTTGGTCGCCATCTTGTAACTATTTTTTTCTTTTTTCCTCTGTTTTATCCACGCGATGTGACTGACAGATCACTCGGGCAATCACAAACTCTCACTGTAAACTCAAAATACCCAAACATTCCTCAGCAGATGAGATGCTTTATTGTTCTCAGGAAATCACACGCGTTTATGTGATTTCTCTAATTCGGGAAAAAATAGCTTTTTTAAGCTAGAAAAACTGAAAGATTCGAAGTATAGAGGGATAAGAAGTTTACACATTATTTCTTGGAATTTATAGTGAAACACTAATTTAATGATTTCAATTGATTTCAAATTTGATGCTTGCTTCAAGTCTCAAAAACTTTGGCAGGATGGCAACAAAGGGCTGAAAACGCAAGGCTGGGAGAACATCTGGCAGTTAATTAAGTTAATTGACTTTAGGTCTGTAACATGGTTGGCTATAAAAGAGGCAGAGGCTCTCCAATCGGTGTAAGAGTGCATATAAATATTTCAAAACAACTTCCACAACATCAAATCTCGTCGTAGAGAGTGTGTAAGATCTTCAAAAGATTCTGGAGAAATCTCTGTGCGTAAGACACAAGGCCGATGATCTTCGTTGGATGCCTGTTTTCTTCAGCATCACTCATCGGCATGATTCTGTCATTGACATTACTGAACTGATAAACACAATATAAACAAACTTTGGTAAACATAATCCACAGAGACATCTGCATATGCCACATCAATCTTTATTGTGCAAAAAGGAAACGCCATTGTGTCCTGTGGGCCAAGGCTCATTTAAAATCGAGTGTTTCAAATTGGAAATGGACAGGCGAGCCCAAATTTGACATTCTTGTAGGAAACCGTGTCCTCCAGCATGTTTTCGGCGTTCAATTCAAAACACAGCATCCCTGATGGTATGGGGGTGCACAAGTGGTATGGACAGCTCGCATGTTTTGAAAGGCACTATGAATGCCAAAAGGTATAAAGGTTTTAAAGTAACCTCCAGATGACGTCTGTTTCAGTGAAGTTCTTGTGTATTTTAGCAGAGCAATGCAAAACCACACACTGCAGCTATTACAACAGCATGGCTTCATAGTAGACGAGTCTGGAGCTGAATCAGCCTGCCTGAAAACCAGATCTTTCACCTATAGAGAACAAAATGACCACAAACCTTTATCAGTGATTTTATCTATGTTCTATTGTGAATACAATATTGGATCCCGTGATTTGATTCATCAAGAAAAAAATAAGTCATAACTCATCCAAATAGATATGATATAGACACAGAGCAGCAAGGAGAGCGATAAGAAAGACAGGGATGAACCTGACTCGAGTGAGTTTTAGATCACCATATTAGGCACTTCTGATTTCCGCATGGCTTTTTGGTGCTGTTTAGTGCATGACATCTGTTCCCCTCAGGTTCACAAGATGTGGAAGCAGAGAACCTATGGCATAGTTAATCACCTTGATCGTTTTATTATTTCGTGCCGAACAAAGTCCTTTGTAGTGACTTAAGTGTCCAGATATCTTTCTAGGTCCACTTTTACAGTATAAAAAGCATGCAAACATTTATACAAGTCTGACATCAAGTGACTGGAAAATCTGTCAAGACGTTTGTACTTGAAAAAAAATTGATGAGCAGGTGTAGTGGAGTTATTAGAACACCTTTTCTCATCAGCTTTTAAATATATATTATATATTACATATTTAATACATTTCATTTTATATACTCTTTATTACACATTCTCTAGTCACTTTTTTTGTTTTTCAATTTTTCTTAAAATGAGACTGACCCTCAGACACTGAATTATTGACCAGCGTGAATGTGCCACTCAGATAGGCCTGAAACCTGTGACACCAATGGCAAATAAAGAAATAAAAATGCCAAATCAACTGAATACAGTTGATCTCTAGAACTACTCACTTCAAAAGCAAAAATATTAATAAAAAGAAAAAAATAATTACATTCTGCATAAGGAGAATGACATTTATTTTTAGATCATTAATATTATTTACATTCACACTTAATGACAGCACATTCAGCTTCTAGAAATGTTACTTTTCAATTGGAATTCACATTATACAAAACAAATACTATTATAACACACAAAACTTCATTCATTCATTGATTTACAGTACTGCAATATTAATTTGAAAGGAAATGTAATATGATCAAGTGTCGTAAAACTATTATGATGCAAATCTTTTCAATGAGAAAATATGCATTATTTCTTTGGATTTTGGGAAAAACCCAGGAATGTTTATTAACGAGATTAGCACCTTAGAATAAAGAAAATGTGTTTAAAAAACCCCGAACTCCACAAGAAGCCAAAGGAGAAAAAAAATGTCACGCAGTAAGACGCATAGAAACACACATTAAACATTCAAATCATTATTTTATTTTAGTTTGTGAGTAACATGATGGATTTTCCCCAAACCGCCCCAGCAAGACCAGAATCATCACCCAGACTCACAATCTCAATTTCATAACTTCAATGATGCCAGTAAATCACTCAATCCATTGCTTTTCAGTCCTTCTATCCATCCACTCTATTAATGACCTACATTTGTGAAATTACGGTAATCCAAAAAGACAAAGAAAAGAAAGACGACAAAAAAAAAAAAAAAAACAGCCCAAAACACAGGTGTACAGACAGGACATTTACAGTTGGAGATGATGCCCATCAGAGAAAACAAAGTGAGATATTAACAGCAGAGCAGCGGATATTGCGTGATAGTGTGTGATTGAATTTTTCTCAGTTACCTTTGAAAGTGCCAACTCTTCGTTAGTCTTGGGGTAGAGCTCACGTTATGGCACCTTACCAGTCTGTTTCGATGGAATAGGAACAGACGAGGCCGGTTTGCCATATTGAGTGTATAAACAAGTAACTTCAAGAATACTAGCGAAACTACACTAGTTTACTTTAGATCAGGGTAAGCCCCCAATAGTGCCTTTTTCATATCTTCGGGGTCAAATATTTAGGGGCAGAGTCAATGTGAAACAGATGAGGAAATAACTTGCAACAGCTTGCTTTACACCCAGGACATAGCTTTGTTTCTTTTCTTATTTTTTTCATGTTTTGTCTGAGCGACACTTACTAGAAAACAGAGTTTTTAATGGTGAAGTCCGTGCCACATTTCACCCTTCTTTAGAAACGCAAAAGTAAAACACTACATTTTATATACAAATTAAGCCTATTTAAAGGAAAATTCTAACTTGTAAAGTATTCATACATAGTTTTTTTGCACTGCTTTGTACAACTCTTGCCTTCAGGCTGAAATGTGACGTGAGATTCACTCTCAAACATTTGATCTGGAATCGGAATCGTCTTAAATTACATCTTACAGTCATTTAGTCCTCGTTCGTTTGCGGTGTGAACAAAATTGATTCAACCAAATGGAAGCTGCTACTGCTGCTAATATTATCTGGACAGGATATGACATCACAGTGAGAAAAAATAAAACGCAATGAGGGCAAGAAAGTAAAAACTGTCAGTCATCCCGTTATTGGGCTGAACAGGTTAGAATCTACATCAGTTCAAGACCAGAAAACACATTTGTACAGCAATCCATGATTTAGTAAAAAGTCAATTTGTTTAGAAAAAAAAAAAAACAAATAAAAAAAAAAAAAACAACATTAGACAAAACTCACAGTACATTCACAGAAAAAAATATTAGCAAATCTTCTGTTCTACAAATAAGGCAGTACACTAGAACCTAGGAACCTATCTGGCATTCTCCCTGGATACCTTACTGAATGCGTGCACCACAACTGGCTGCAGTCACGGTTTGGCCTTTTACTGGACGCCAAGACTATGCCACGACAAAACGATGAACCTCATGGAATAGAAAATAATGACAACATTTCATTTATACGTTAAAAGCTAGGTGGGTATCCAAGTAATCAAAGTGGCCGGTTTTATAGTTTATAATGAATATATCCAATCTTTCGCCTATGGCTTCTTGAGTAATTCTACTTACTTGTAAACCTTACAATACCAAGCGCGCCATAGTGTGGTCATGTGTGAGAGTTCAGGAACACTGTCTGGAAGTGTGTGTGTGTGTGTGACAGCTGAGAATATGATCGTTGGATGCACAGTTCAGGAATGGTAACAAAAATTGTGTTTCCTTTTTAGTTACTGAGAGAGTTTCTATGCTATTAGAGCGTCGCCATCACTGTGGTAACCATCGACATCCTCAAGGCCGCTCGAGGAGGCGTTCGTTTGGCTGCTGGACGTGTGGCAGACCGCACCATTTCGCTCTGACCATCATCATGGCGGCAAGGATGGAGAAGACCGGGGAAGGAGGGAACGTGGGAGGGAGGCGAGGAAAGATGGAGCAGGAGGAGAGAGATGTTGGGATTTATAGATTCAGGAAGTCCATTAGTCCTTTCTCGCTTTCCTGTTTCTGGGAGACCTTCTCAGAATGTCGTCCTCTGATTTCTACACAAGAGAAAATCACTTTGTCAAAAAAATAGATTTTTATTTACCAGATTACCTGGTTGGCAATGTGTGAGACCATGTGTGAGTTTGCGTACATGCTGCCATGGCCAATTAAAATGGCCAGTTTAAATGATTTTGTTCCATTTTCATCTTAACAACTCACCGTGGTGAAGCAGTGACTTTATATCATTCTAGTAAACGGATTTCAGCATCTCATTAATAAAAGTGTGCATGTTTAAAATGCAAAGTAACAGTTACTTTCCAGTTCTTAGCATTGGCCAAAAAAGACTTAAGAACTACTTTTAGATTGATCATAACTTTTAAACTCAAAACCATGGATTTGGACAGCAATTAATTTACCACACACACACACACAAAAAAAACAGTAGGTACACCCTACCTCATTGGATGTATTGTCGTCTTTGTTGTCATCCTCTGCAGCGTCCTCTGCTTCCCCTGTGGAGTCTTCCTCTTCACTCTTCTTTGCTTCTGAGGGGAGAACACCACAGAAATAAAGAAAATGGTTCAACTTTAACAAAGTTCAAACCCAAATCCCAGAACAGAACGAGAACCAAGAAAGATTTAACAACATTTGTTAATCTATCAGACCTGATTCCTCCTCCTTTGCCTCCTCTTCATCGGCTTCCTCAGCTTCCTCTTTCACATCTGGCTGTGGAGCGTCAGTCTTCTTGTACTCGGCAGCAGATGTGGGCGCCGAGCTCTTCTGTAAGGCACAGGATAACATTTCTTCTACAGATCCAGTCATTAAGGTCAGGCTTTATTAAATAACACACTTACCTTTCCAGTGCAGCAGAAGACAATGATGAGCACCAGAGGCAGAGCCACAGTCAAGACATAGACTATCCAGAGCCAGGGCCTCTCTTCAGCAGCCGTTATCATTTGATTCACCAGACCAGGCTGTTAACACACACACACACAAACAAACATGCAAGATTATAAAACACACAATCTATAAAGGGGTGTGCACACCAAAACCTTTAATATTTGTTCAAGTAGATTACATAAAAGTTAAAATAAAAAAATAAAATAAAAGTTTAGGTTTCCATAATATATGTATGTGCTGTGCATATTTATTATGTATATAAATACAAACACATGCACGTATAGATTTAAGAAAAACATGCTTATATTAAAAATATATATTTTTAATACTGTAAATTATGTGAATATATAGACAATTTTAAAAATATATACTGTATGTATACACTGTAAAATATACACAGAACACCTACATACCAAATAAAACATTTCTGTTTGCATAATATGATTGATCACAATGAAATCATTTGACAGCACTAATATGAAGTCAATGAAATGTTGTGAACAGACGCAAATTTGGGCTGGGGGACACAAATGATGCAAATTTGGGTGACACGATTGCTGTGAACTTGGGATATTAGCCTTGTCTTCCGTTTTTCAAACTTAACTCGGTGGAAAATTCACATGACACCAAACCAATCAGCAAAAAGTTCATCGACATGCCAAGTTTGACATCATGCTGTTTTTGTTGATGTTGTTGCAAACTATTATCGGACTGGAAGGAGATTACGGAGAGTAAATGATGACACCATCGTTGGATGGACTATCCCTTTCGGTTAACCATTGAGTGTTGCTCTGTAAACCCTTCAAACTAAGTGCAATGCTGTAAAGAGTTCAGCTGGAGTCACACTGAGGCTTCTGTCCTGACTGACTGTCTTTCATGTTGCTGTGAAAAAGTCATCATAGCTGATTAAACCGATCGCAATCAAAGCACGAGTCCACAAACAGGCTTCTGCTAGGTCCTTTAGCCAGGGACAGAGCTGGCCCTCGAGATTAACATGCAAGGCATACCCGGAATCCACCTTTGGGGCAAAAGGCATTTGCACAGTAGGAATTCTCATGAAAGCCAGTCAAAAAACAGCTAATCCCAGAGTACACGCCGCTTAGCAGTGCCTCCCAGCACACAGACAGAACTAAAGACATTCCCCTGGGATCTGCCAGCTGCCTCAGAGCGCGACCCCACACGAGAAACACCAAACCATGCTCTGCAGTCACACATTAAATTTGACTGAGAGCCCTGTTATATATGAATCGTGTACGGCTCTATGATTTCAGTTGGAATCCCGGAATGCAGCAATAAAAATTTAATTTACTGCAAAACACAGAATGGAACAGAGTCATGGAATTTGACTAATTTTTATGAATAAACCAAAAGCCATTACGGTCTAGTGTCTGAATATTAAAATGCAAACAGACAGCTATTAAAATAAATAATAAGTCTGTGCATCTCTGTGTGAAGAAGTCTCACGGTTTCATCAACTACACATTAGAGAAAAACAAAAACAGGGCCATAATAATGTGAGATGCTTTTACTGAAAACAGAACCAGGAAAAAATTTAAATGGAATTGGAGGGAAAAAAGGACTGCGCATGTCAGTGAAAAGGTCACTTATAGCTCCTGACAGCCAGAAATTCACCACGCATGAACCCAGCGATAGGGCCCTAGTAGTGTCTCATATCGACTTCAGGACAGATATTTACTGCAGTGTAGAGATTCAGAGGTTAAACATGGGCTGAGTGAAGGGCACAGGGGGGACGAGGAGCTGTGTGTGTTTGTGAAACGGCAGATCCGTGTGCTCGTGTGTACTGTGTGAATGTGTGTGGGTTGTGGAGACGGCTCCACGCCCTGTGGAAGAACGTGGCTGGTTCAACAGCCTGTGTGGTGTCATGTGAGAAAGTCTCAGGAGTAAGTGGGAACAGATTTTCAGAGTACTGCTGAGTGCAGCGCCACACACAACTAACACCCTTACAAAACGTGAGTCAGGAAAACAAGAAACACAAATGAGGAAGAACTATTGGTCATTTAGAGGTCATCAACATAAAAATCTAGGTTAAAATTTGTGCCAAGTTCTATATACTATAATTACTGTACTATCATTGGTTGGAAAAAAAAAGCCCTTTTGCTATAAACCTGATGAATGTATCAGCCTAAAAACTGCTTCCTGGTGTAATTACAAAAACCTGTGCACGCTGTCTCCAGGAAACAAAGTTAGCCAATCAGACTTCAGCTTTTGGTAAAGTTAATGCTGATTTTTCACGTGCAAACTGCACTGGATCAGGATGTGTCTTTTTGAGTTAATTGTGCGCTCTCATCTCACTGATGAGCGCCTGAACGAAGGAGAGAAAGAGAAGATAAATATAGAAGTCTTATACCTCTGCAGCTCCCTCAGCTGCTTTCTTCAGACCCCAGCCATCAGTCGCCCATCGCTCGGCCACATTACGATCAGAGCTGACGAAGAAGTTGTCAAAGAATATATCAGAGGACATGGACCAGAGCTCCAGACCCACGGCGCTGAATGGAGTCATGCGGAACGGGTGAAGGTCCTCAAAGAAGTCTGGGTTAGGGATCTTCCTGGGCTTCCACACTCCCTGAAAAATAAACGATTACATGTTTAGTAGTGTAGTAGTTATTTAGTAGTTCAGTACTCTGTAACAGGGCTTTATTTAAATCAATACTCAGATTGGTTGAGCAATTCTAGAACAAAGGAATAAAGCTTGAAAAATTTAAATATTAAAGTATAAGAGCATTTAAGAAAAGTGGAATTATTCATTTTACATCACATAATGTTAATAAACAGCATTTTACTGCAAAGCAAGCTGCTCTGAGACACTGCAGAGACCAGCGGATAATGAAAAAGGCCCCTTACGCCAAGAATAAGACGTATTAACGGTAGTTATAATAGCCTTTACAACAGTGGATGGTAACATGCATTATTTATCATCATCACAACTTTTTAAAAAAGTGCATTTTTAATTTATGCGCACTTAAAATATAAACGGCCTTCATTTTAGCCCCTCTGATTTAAACATTCCATTGAAAGTAGCATGTCTTCCATGAGACTTCAATGTAAACTCCCACTGTTATGACTGGATAAAATCTTTTGGCAACATGATTTCTTCACTTTCTCAGATGATTCTACATTTCTTGACCCCTTTAAATGCTTAAGCTGATAATTACCTGATAATTAGGGTTGTCAATCATAGGTGGCTTCCACTTGCCCTTGTAGTTGGGGTTGTCGATCATCGGTCTCTCCCATGGGCCGCAGCCGGGGGCGGTTTCACAGGCAGGATTGGGGATCTGTGGTGCTTCCCACTCGCCATCCATATCCTCATCCCTAAGAGAGTGGAGCAGAGATGTAGTGCAGTTACGAAAAAAAAAAAAAAAAAACTCCTATACAACGTGCTCCTCATATATCTATTTCAGCTGCTCTCTTGGTTAAGGCTATAATTACAAAAATTAAATCTAGATCATCACCCCAGGAGTCCTAGTGTCTTCATTAAAATCAGCTCACATCACCACTGTCCAACACATAATCGCTAAGTCTTTTAGATGATACGGAGTGATTTTGCGTTCATTACAATGCAGCTCCTTTGTATTTATGCCTCTATAATTTTCGGCAATATCATCGACTTGATTGCACAGACCCTGAACCGAGTTGGATGACGACATCACTGAATTCAATGAACTGCCTTTAACTGAAAATTGTCTTTTTGCACTGACACACGATTTTCCTCTTTGATACTGCAAAGCTGCTTTGACAATCTGTATTGTTATTAAATGTTTCATGTATATATATATATGTTATCATACAAGTTTCTCAAGAGTAGAAAGTTACATTTCGACAAGGGAAAAAAATAAATAAATTGTAATTGTGTGTTTTTTTCATAATGTAGAGCAGAGGTAGGCAACATCGGTCCTGGAGTGCCGATGTCCTGCAGAGTTTAGCTCCAACCCTCAAAAAAACTCACCTGCTTGGAGCCCTAGTCA
>JAUMHQ010000071.1:2178383-2190530 GCA_032361165.1 Enteromius paludinosus
TTATGTTCATGTACTGAACTGTTATTATTCAACCATGCCAAGGTCAATTCAGTTTTCCATTCTATGGCACCTTTAACCCCAGTTCAGCCTTGTGCTAGACTAAGATGTTAATTTGAGCTGTTTAAACTGAAGGAAACTTGTACTGACTGATCTTAAAACATGGCAATGCATTTGTTTTTTCTTAAGATGCACACCAGTAATTTTTAAAGGCATGTCCTAACTAAACTATGGCCTAATCCTGGCATAAGTTAAACCATGTCTATGAAACCAGGCCTTAATGACTTAAAACGTCTAAGTGAATCAAATCAAATCTATCTATCATCTGAACTCTGAATGAATAGTTTACATATTAAACACACTAAAAACTTTGTTGTTGTTGTTGTGTTAAAATCTTGACATTTTGGCACGAAATGAAAATTCACTATTTTTAGATACATTTTATAGAAGTTACTGTGACAATTCATCTGTGCACAGGTTTTATTCATTCATTCATGCACCTTGTAACTTTAAATCAAAATGTCATCTCTGGTATTTGCAAAGAAGAAATGAAATGAAAAATGATCACATGTTTCAGAATAACAGAATACTAACCATGTACATCTACAGGCTGATACAAAACTTGACCCTCATTCTGCAGTGTATTCTGAAATAACAACCGGTTGACGGTGTATAATATCTGTTGTCAAGTTAAGTGCTGGTTAAATGATTGTCCAGAGCAGGCGCTCATTATATCAGACTTCTATGCGATTAAGCCACATGTGGCGGTCCCAGCATGACCTAACCGGGGGTTCATTCAATTCAGCCCCAAACAGTGAATGCATACACTTCCAGAACACATGGTTAAGCCTCTTTACACTCTAGCGCCACAGATCTGGGCTTGAGACGATGGGGGAAGGTACCAGATATCCTACACACAACCTTCCCAGAGTGCACCAGTGTGACTCAATGCCTCTATGCAGGAAGCAGGCCATAAAAGCGAAGAGATAAAACTGTGTAGATAATCTAGTCCATAGATATCAAAAGTCAAGGAACCTGATTAACCCTTAATCTTAAACGTTAAACTCCACCGGGAAAGTGATCTTTTGGTTAAACATAAAGGTCAAAGTTCAGCTCTACATTCAGAGATGTGCCAGAATCCCAGAACATGTAGTTACATGTTAACAAACCACTCTTGCTGGGATGACCAGCATGACTCTGTTTATACAAGCAAAGCGTTCGTTGAATTTAATCTGGACAAACTTGATTGAGGTTTGTAGCCCATGCAAATGTCAAGAGTATCTCTCGCGTGACCTCTACCTTTCCTCTTAAAGGGCGGAAATGACGGTTCAACTGACATGTGCGGCTCTAGTTCAGCCGGTTTGGCTTTTCCGCATTAATTCATATCCCCCACACAGCCATGCCATTCCATAAACCACCATTTATGAGCTCAAATTGAAAGCAAAAGATAAGGAGCTACGAGCTATTTGATATTGAAGTGATATTTCACCATGGCGTTCGAGATGAACATCATGCTAAGTGCAGATCTAACTTTACATGCTATGTGCATACCTACAGGCAATATATTTAATATTAGAAACGCCTACGACTAACTTACAAATTATTTTTTTACGCAAGTGCATAATGTTCACGAAAACTCAATTCAACCTTACATTTGTGTAAATAATGCAGAGGTCAGTGCACCGAAGTAAATCGGTCACGGCATGTTTGACTAACTTCATTCAATTAATTCGCAAATCTCTCTCAGCAGCTCTGCCCACCCCCAACGTTTGATAAGACCACACAAACAGCACTTCAGCTTTTTATCTCACTCCGTCGACAAGGAAAATCACACGATCAATAACGTGAAGCGGGTTTCTGTGATAAGTTTTGATTATACGGCGGATTTTACTGACATGACACCTGTATCTGTTAGCTTAGCTCAAGGAGCTAACTGACCAACTAGCCTTTGGGTCTACGCATATATTCTCAGTTTAACGCTCGAGCTGTATCATTCAATGCCGCTTCCTTAAAATAAAGCATCGGGAAAGCATACTACACACGAACTGAAAGCAACACATGAGCGGTAAAGCTCATATTTGCAGGTTTAGTGTACTCACCCGTGCTCACTGATGCAGCACTCCGCCTGCGACTACAGCGCGTCACGTGTGGCTATGGACGAGGAATCCAGAATCAGAGGCTCCGCCTTCTACGCGCATCCGATTGGATACTGCACTCTGAGTAGTCACGCCTCTTACACATTGCGAGATGCTGATTGGACAGATGATACGTCTGTCATGGACCGAGGTCTCCGCCTCCGACATGCACCTCGTGGACACCGCTGATTGGCAGTCGCTGACAGGGAAATAGACGCTTATTGGACACATCAGAGTGGAAGTGAAAGATGACGGTGCTTTGACTATACTTAGGAAACAGTCAAATAACTGCTTTTTATTTTTTGCAACAATTTGTCCACATGCCAAATTTATTTTAGATTTTGGTTATTGCTGCCTTGTGTCTAAATGTTTGAAAATAATATAATTCGATTTGTAGAATAACGGTTCACCCAAAGATGACAATTCTGAAGAATATTGGTAATCAAACAGTTTTGGTGTCATACAGTAAATGATGATCTTCGTCCTTGTATGGCAGCACACATAGTGTAAATTTCCATCTGTGTTCCTTCGAGCTAATTTTTGCCCATTTATGCGTTATGCCCATGAACTCACATAGGCATAATACATTAATGGACAAATCATCTTGATCATCGCAAACATCCTTTAGTGTGTGAATTTGACTAGATTCTTTATTGCTGGTTTTTGTCATGCGAGTGAAACTAAATTCCAGTATTTAGTGATTAGGGCACACCCTACTCTAATCTTGTTTTTCAGGTGGGCTTCATCTCATTTACATCAGCTGACCACCCCCAGGGCAGCGAGAGTGTCAAGGGCTGGATAACTCGTTAACCGTCTTACTATAAAACTGGTTTATAAAGACACCCCCAAAGGGTCTTCATGACCTCATAAATAATGCTGAAGATTGATGAATGTATTCACTGGATGTTATTCAGGACATTAAAAACATGGCAAAAAACGTCATCAGAAATTGTGTGGCCAAAGTCCAAGGCACTTGTTATGAATATATATATTCTTACGACTACAAAGCTGCCAGAAGAGTAAAACAGAGTAGAATGATATATCTTTTGATTTTTGGATTTATAATCATGCTCACAACTGCAAAGACAGTACAAAAACAATATGTCTGCATAACAACATATTAACTTTGGACTTTGTCTTTATTCAAACTGTTTGACAGGAACGTTACATTTTCATTTGAGTTCATTTGGGCTAATCAAGAGAAAACAATGAAGGGATAGTGAAAGATGATGGTGCTGTATTTCTCCTCGACCTGTGCAGGAAAGTGATTCTCCTCCAAAACAACATCAGCGTTGTTACAGGCCAGATGGTGTTGTCTTACTGCACAACTTTCTCTTTCTCTGACGATTACTCTGCTGATTGCTCACTTTACCTAGAACCATCAGTGTTATATTATGATCATTTTAAGGCATGAAAAAAAAAAATATTAGGACCCTTTACAAATTTGTGTGGTATTTGATAAATAGTAATTGTTTCTGTTATCAGAGAGCAAACCAAGCATTTAAATACCAGTGCATTGATTTACACTGAGCTATACAGATGAGTTGCATGTGTCTCTGGCAGGTTTTTGGTCTAACTACGTTTTCTGTACTATTGTAAAACGCCGCCACATTAGCACATTAAGGCAGGAAGAGGAAAAACAACATAGCAAAAAATATTGTGTTACTGGAAAGCAAAAAATTATTATAAAAAAAAACTAAAAAAAACTTTCTTGTTCACTGTGATTGATTTCATTTTTAATTATATCAAGAAAAGTCCAGCGATTTTGCAGCATACTCTAGTTACAATAAACGTTACTCTTTCATTATAACGCATCTTTTGGACTGACTTTGGAAACACACGCCAGGCCTGTGCACGACCAAACACATATCTAGCACGGCCATATGCCTGTGTGTACTCTTAATGTATCAGAATAAATACAATAAATACACACCATTTGGAGTAGCCTAAACAGAATCATTTGTCAACTAATTAACAACACAAATTGAACTTGGAAAATCGAATCTCGAGTAGGAAATTAAGAAGAGTCTTCCGTTCCAAAGCAGCATTTGTTGAATGTCAAAGTGCATCGTGAAACGGGCGAGACCGTTCAGGAAGCCCTTGACAACAGACCAGTGTAATTACAGAAACTCAACAGTGGGCGTATATACATATAAATACAGTTTACAAAATACAGCGTCACCAGTCATCTGCCAGCTACCGCGGCTCGAGCGTCTGACAGCTCGAGCTGCATGTCTTTGAGGAGCGCTCGCCTGGCGTTCTCTACCCTGCTAGAACAGCTTGTCGCCAGCAGTTGGCGCTATGGGACCAAGCTAAAGAAACTCGTGTGAAGAGCTCATGTGGAGGTGCTGAGCAGACTCCATCCTGCACCGGAGACCCGGTGAAGTCATGAGGTATTTTTGAACATCAGTCACTCTGCTTTCTTGATAAAAATCTGTGGAGAGAAGAGGCGGAAATGCACTGTAATGATCTGATTGCGAATGACAAAAACTGTTCTATGCAGGTGCAGCTTTTCTCTTGCTGTAGTGTGTCAGCATTCACAAATATTTCTTTTGCTATGAACTGTAATAACCCAGGGAGACTTGTTTATGCAGAATCAGAAAAAAAATCTGAAATACAGCAGAATTGTGGCCAACATCTTCAAGACACCTGAAGAAACATGACTTACTTCAAAGCTACAGTCCTGTATAAAGCTTTAGGTGAGGATGTTTTATTATTATTATTATTATGTTATTTTGTGCGACTGTCAGGCACAGTTTTCCAGGTAGCTTTGCAGGGAAGTTTCTTCAAGGGTCTTAGAAATAGACATAGACAGATAGAGAAAAAAAATGCACAGTATATACAGTATAAAATAAAAAAAAAATACAAGCAGCAAAAAAGCATATTAGAATCATTTCTGAGGGATCCTGTTGTATAAGCTGTTAAGGTGTCACATGAATACATTTCAAAATACATTTGTATATACTTTTAAAATATATATATGTTGAAATATGAATATTCCACATATTAGTGAAGCACCTCCATTGAGAGACTGTTCAGCACTGCATCTCATGTCTCCGATGAGAGGAAGAAGGGTGGATGTTGCTGGTTACTGTATCATGATTGAATTTGTGAAATGGCCTCAAATGATTTGTAAATAAACTGCAGATCTTTATGTTTTCTAATACACGCACAGATGTAGCGCTGCACGAGCTTGCAGGCATGTGCTTGTTAACCAGGGTTCAAAGTGCAATTGCTTTTTTTATTAAATAATAATAGAGTAGAATAGAAAGAAATAGAAAATGAATAGATCAAGCTAGTGTTAGAGGCCTTCTTTGATTTAGTTAATTGTATAATAAACATAAAGATAACGAATAGATATAAATACAAAATATAAAGAGAGATAGTAAATGAATAGAGTGCAAGCCTAAAGGGGGCACTTTTTATTTTTAAAGAATAGAATTAGAATAGAGAGTGCTACTGTCAGAGGGTCAAATAAGATGGAAGAGATGTATGTATATATATACATATATTAGTGCTGCCAAACGATTAATCACGATTTATCACATCCAAAATAAATGTTTTTTCACTTAATATATGAATATTTACTGTGTATATTTATTATGTATGTACTGTATGAACACAAACACATGCATGTAAATATGTAAGAAAAACATGTAATGTCTGTTTATTAAACATTTTTATAAAATATAAATTATAAAAAAACATATAGATTTAAGTAAATATTTTCAAAATATAAACTGTATGTGTGCGCTTATATTTTATATATATATACACGACATAAATATACACAGTATACAAAAATATATTATACACACACACACACACATATATATACTGTATATATATATATATATATACACACAGTGAGACGAGTGTTCTAAGGAGTCAGCGTTGCCCTGGTAATGGATTGGAATCACCTGAGCACCAATCCTCACCGGCTGATCAGCCACAGAGGGCACCGCACAACCAATGAGCAGGCCAGCGGCTCCTTCCTGTTGGATGAACCCATGCCCACAGAGGCATCAAACTTTGGCTGTGGAGATGAGTATCCTTAAGGACCTTCCAGTGCTGGTGCTGCTTGGACGTAATTGGCCGGGGCTTGACCGCCTGCTGTCTGCCGTAACCATGCCTGCCAGCCCCAAAGGGAGCCGCCGAAGGTGAAGGCCTACCCAAGGACCTCGTCAGCAGGAGGGATGGTGAGTCCCCCTCCCAAAATCCAAATGTCTTCTTTGATGTCTTCCAACAGGTGATGTGAATGGGCTCCTTTTCAAAGAATCAGATTGCGGATGACCGAGAGAGACTACGCCGCAATGGAGAAGGAAGCCCTGGCCGTGAAGTGGGCAGTCCTGGAGCTGCAGTACTACCTCTTGGCCGCAAGTTTACCCTGGTCACCGACCACGCCGGCAAAGAATAACAATGGCAGGGTCACTCGCTGGTTCCTCATGCTCCAGGCTGGGACTGCCAACACAGATGGCCTCTCTCGGATCTGGGCAGCTTTCGTAGGTCTGTCAGTGGTCACTCCCCACCCACCCCACATGTCTCCCCTTGCATCATCTTTCGTCCACAGGAGCAGGACGACGCTTGGGGAGGGGGAGTGTGACGAGTGTCCAGAGGAGTCCTGTTCACGGACACGGAGGGCACAGAGAGCACCACTTTCCTTGGAGTAGCTTCACCATGTATTGTATAATAAATCCACCCTCCGGGGCTGTTTAATTTAAGCTCTCCTTGTTGTGTGATTCCTCACCCCATGACAATATATATATATATATGCGCACACACAGCTAAAAAAAAATGTAATTTCAGGAACCTCACGTACCTCGCTGAGAATGACCCACACAGGAGAGTCAGTCAGGACTGAGAGCCGCAGAGCCTCCAGCGGGCCGAAGGAAGCGTCCACCTCCCCCTCCGCGATCCCGTTCTCAAACTTCCCTGAGGAATGAATGCTACATCTTCAGTTCACAAGCTCTTTACACACATTCAGTTTTAAATATGGGGAGTAAATCTTCACATTTTAATTAATTCAGCAGAAAAACATACCATTAATAAGTTATCACTCTGGTTGTGAGCAAGTAATGTAATTCATGTTTTTGGGTGAAACTACACACAAAGCACATTAAATAAACCAACAAAATTCAAAATATTCTGGATGACATTTTCTGCTCGTCCATGTCTCTGCAGTGCTCAAAAGCATCTGTCTGGATTATACTCCGTGTATTAATGACTGAAGGGATATCTAACGCTCTGTCATGAGCGACAGGTTTCAGTAAACCCTGAGGCACAGTAATCAGACAGACATCCATACATAATAATGAGAAAACCCACTATATGAGAGAGTAAGAGAGAAAACAGATGAGATGTGGCATCCGCAAAAAGACGTTAAGACATTTAAAAAAAACGTTTTTGTAAGATTTCCCCATTGTATTTGAAGAGCGAGCTCAAAAAAGTAAGACAGAATGCAGTGAAGGATTCACAGTAATATCTGAATTCTCCTTTCTCATGTAACAGCTTCAGAAGTGGGTGGCACTGGCGCTCTCTCAGGAGAATGTCACTGTGGAGGCTGTTTTAATAGGGCCATATGATATTGCATCAATTCCATATAATTTATATCACACAACAGGTTAAAGTTGGTGGAACCAGACAGATGTTTAACTAAAAAGAATTCAACACAACAGTCATTCATAACCAGTCAATCTGTGCATCAAAAATTCAGAAACATGGTTTCTTTTTGAGAAACAAAACACAGCTTCATGTTATTTGGCCAGAGCGTGCTTCATATGAGCATCAGTGTTGTTTATGGGCTGAATCATGCTGCTATATTTAGTGAGCACTTCACAGCAGGTGCCGTGTATGTTTCTGCTCACCTATTCTGATAAAGCCATCTTCTGTGCGCTGGTACTTCGGCGTCTTCTCTCTCCCCTCCTTCAGTGCTTCTTTCTCCGACTGAATATTCTGATAAAGAGAGACAAAAGTGTTGGAGTGTTTCTGCGCATAACCCTCTCCTCTTCATTATCTCATCACATCTTTTCTTCAGCCAGAAAAACACACCACAGTCCAAAAATAGCAGAACTTTATCAATTTATCAACCGATTGCCCCACAATCAAATTTTACTTTAAAAACCTATAAATCAACAGACATAAGTGTTTTTTTAATATGGTATCTGTATTATATGATTTGGTTTGCCATCATTTTTTTAATATATTAGAGCATATTACATGCTGTAAAAATTTGTGTTAGATAAGTTATCATCCAATTACAAGGTAACATCTTTTCTTAATGTGTGCATTATGAAGCTTGCACAAACTCGCAGCTTTTTTTCAATGTGATAACATGACTGTTATCAGCTTCAAATGGCTCTACATGATCCCCAGCCAGGAAATAAGAGTCTTATTAAGCAAAACGATCTTTCTAAAAACAATTGAATTTATAAAACACTTTGTAACCACAAATGCTCCTCTTGCACTAGCTCAACCTCATGCATTACGTAGTCACATGTTAGTTCTTTGACTGGGAACCTAAGTTAGAGTAGTGTGAAACACGCGATCTCATTTTCTACTACGAATTCAAAATGGTTTATCAACGTTGTTTTACCTTTTGTGTAACATAAAAATGTTGCAAAGTCCACTATACAGAGAAAAATCCTGTAATGTTGTCCTCAAAAACCTTAAAGGCAGGGTAGGTGATTTGATCCAAAACATATTTTTTGTTCTGCTGGTTCTAAAGCAAATGTTCTACATTTATTTATATCATCTGTGGAAGGCGTAGGGCCATAAAATGTCTGTCCAGTGAAAATATTTGGTCTGAACATTACGATAGGTCGTCCTGCCTACTTGTCAAAAATGTATTTGTATTCAGCTCTCCACCAAAGCACGAACATGTGCAGGGAGGACGGGGATCTCTAGCCTTAAAATCTTTTTTGACTGAAGAAACAAAACACATCTTGGATGACATGGGGTGAGTAAATTAGCAGGAAATCCGGTAACACTTTCTATGAAGCCTGTTTTTATAATAAATTATAAGGGTTTTCTTAAGGCATTATAATGAATATACATTTTTCAAAGAAGTCAAAGAATCACCTTATGTGATATATAGGGTCAGTTTTGTTCCTGAAAGTGACTAGAATTGGAATCATCAGAGTAGAGAATTACGTAACCACAGATATCAGATATGAATCGAGTGTTATATTGTGGTTGTGCAGAGTAAACACAGCTTAAGGTTTAGACTTATTTATGGAAATGAAATGTGTTCATGTTTTAGTTAAAACATTCCCTTAGTCTAAAATTAAAGGAGGGGTCGTAATGCTCTGTTGACCACCCACAGCACTTGCTTAGTCAGACACAACTCTTTTCTTCGTCAAATGTACAAATATGGTCTTTGCATCGTTGAGCTGTTCTGTGTAAAAACATGTGCCTTTTTCTTCTGTTGCATGCAGTATCTCTATATGAATGAAGAGTTTATGAGAGCGAGCTGCGAGATCAGAGGCGATATTCCATTATTAAATATTTCAGTTTATCAGAGAATCTTCTGAAAGAGATATATTGAACCAATATGTGTTTCTGCCAGGGCAAAATAAAAACGACAGCAAAAATCATTAAAGCATGGAAGAAGCACTAAAGAGAACCAACGCAGGAGGAGACTGTAGCCACAAGCTGACATTTACCGGGAAGAGGCTCTGAAGCGCCTTCACAGCACAGTAACAGTTGTTCCTGTGTGAGCAAACAGCAGTAGATATTGGAGGTGCACACATTGTGTCTGCATCCCTGGCAACTATAACTTCTAAAACGGGTCTTACTCTTGGACTGAAACTCAGCGATATGACTCAGGAGAAGACAAATATGTTCAAAACCCCAGCAGAGCATCGCTCTAATTTCCCCAAACTGCATTAACAGCATAAAACAGACCACGAGTGCTTGTTCCTCCAGGGCATTCCCTGCTAATTTCCTATATATGACTGAATCCCATAAATGTCCCTAAAGGGAGCTTTGCAAAGAAGGAAATGAGGAGAAAAGAGATATAACAACCCGAAAAGCAGTGAAAAGACGAGAGATATTACAGGGCGACAGGCTCTTGCTCTTAGAAAATCCCGCTATTAATCTTGCGGTGAACGTCCGTTTCCGGCTGTAATCTTAAATCACATAACCCTCATCTGCTCCCCCTCGGGAGAAAATATTTCCTCCACGCAGACCGCACACACAGCAGGTCACATTTTATTACCGTATGTCAGTACAGTTCCATTAGCTCATAAAACAGAAGTATATCTTTATCTCCACTGCTTTGCTTTCCTCCTGCGTCTCCTGAACTCTGTCGGTCTGATGCTGTGGAGTTTGTGATGGAGCGATACAGTCACCTGCACCAAGAGAGAAGCCCGTTCTTATGACTACCTTCTCCTGACAAAATAGTTTTTGACAAGACTTTGGTCTCCTGTCACTTATGTTTAGGCCTGTCACAATCATGAATTCTGTGCTGACAATTCATTAAAATCTATATCTATGATGTTATATCTAACAATATACATTGTAAGCCTATTTAAGAAAAGACCCATTAGATCTTCTTTAATATTTTAAGATATTTCTCTACTTGTTCAGCTT
Source organism: Enteromius paludinosus (assembly GCA_032361165.1). Taxonomy (NCBI): domain Eukaryota; kingdom Metazoa; phylum Chordata; class Actinopteri; order Cypriniformes; family Cyprinidae; genus Enteromius; species Enteromius paludinosus. The sequence goes on from JAUMHQ010000071.1 coordinate 2,189,105, forward strand.
TAAAATACATCCACACCCACAGAAAACCTTTACATTTCATTTAGCATTTTATTTTATTTTGTACACATAACATATTACTAAGAAATAGTCTTATTTATAGATACAGTTTTTGTTAATATTTAGATTTTTGTATTTTTTCATTTATTTTGTATGCTGTAATTTGGGTTTGTATTGCTTTCAGTTATTTTTTTAGTTAAAGTTAAAGTTCCTTTTGCTGCGTTATATACAGTAGCAAGTTTAAACAGGACCCTTTTCTATTTTAATAAGATAATGTCTCTGTGACCATCGGAGTGAAGACGATCTTTATTTCCAGTGCTCACTTTCTGAGACACCTTTAACGGCTTGTTGGAGGGTCAATACTTGAGTTATAATTGGGTATAATTGGGTTTAGGGTAAGGGTTTGGTTAAGGCACTTAGTTCTGATGGGTAGTGTTAGTGTAAGGATCTAGAGATTGCATTGTGTCACAAAGATAGCTATACAGGGTTGAGTGTTCCATGTGTGTGTGCGTGTGTGGGAAAATATTCAGATGTAACCATTTTTGTAATCATGGCCATTTTCATAAGTAACTGTAATTTAATTACATGTTTTTTCTCAGTAGCTGTAACAGTTACATTTATTTAATAATTAAATTACATAACTTATATATATATATATATATATATATCTGTTGGAACATGCAGTTTTATAAGCGTTTGAAGTGACCACACATATGTTCAAATCATTGGTGTTTGGTGATGAGTTTTTGGCTCAAGGTCTGCATTTAAAGTCAGAGCAGAGGTGTTCAGCTGGCTTTCTGCAGACCAGTCAAGTTCTTCCACACTGACTCAATCAATCTTTTACTGTATTTTTGAAACTTGGTCCCAATTCCCTAGAATATCATTATATGCTAAAACATTAACATTTCATGGGGTCAAATGTTCATATAGTGTAAATATAAAATTAGGGTAACGCTTGAGCAAAAAGAAAATTTTTTTACTACCTTTCCAACTATTAATAAGCAGGAGTTTGTCATGGTAAAAGTCGTAAGTAATGGTTTGTTAATGGTCAATCAATCATTTATTTATTTAAGACTTTTTATTTATCAAATGCAGAGACAGTCTCTGTACTGTCTCTCAGCACGGAACCAAAACCCCATCCATGAGAGAATGGGGAAAAAAACCTTGTGAGAACCAGGCTTAGTTGGGTCTAGTTCTCCTCTGGCCGGACGCCCAGCACCTAATTTCCAGTTTAATATCAAGCACATGTCAGATTGTGTAACGGACTTATAGTACATTGTGTGTTAAGGAGAGTGTTCCCGGTTCCAGCAGATCTAATTAATGCAGCCTAACAATCCTTTAACGGATTTTATTTAATAAATGTGTATCAGTGTGTTATGTGTAAGCCAGAGTAAAGAGATGTGTCTTTAATCTAGATTTAAACTGACAG
>JAUMHQ010000071.1:2234902-2255143 GCA_032361165.1 Enteromius paludinosus
CCGAAAGCAGACCTTTTCACTGACGTAATGACGCAATAACGTGCACTTGCTAGCCTGTTCCATTTACGTGTTCTCCGCATGCTTAAGAGGAGCCTCGCCTAGCCTCTGAAGGAAGTGACTTGGGAGGACTAATATATACAATATATATATATATATATATATATACACATATTTATCCACCTTCAGTTTCCAAATTTTAAATGGTTTTATTTCGGCCAAATTTTGTCCCTATCCTAAAGCACCATACATTAATGGAAAGTTTATTGATTCAACTTTTATTTTAGGTAATAAATCCCTCATGACTGGTTTTGTTGTCCATATATCGGTCACACTCCAACAAGCTCCTCAGTGGAGAATGAATGCAGAGAGACGTGGACTGAATGAAACAAGTACATTTAATAATCTTCCAGGCGATACAGGATACAAGAACTGAGACAGCTAGATGAAATGAAATGACAATGACCGACACTGAAAACTGAAAAGGACACAGATTAAATACACAAGGAAACAAGAGGGAAACTAGAGGGAACACCTGTGAGACACGCTTGGGAACATATCAACTAATAATGACAAGACAGGAACACCAAATAAGGGCAAAAACTGTGAGAAATCAAAACGAAACCAAGACAGACAGACAAGACCAGACAGACAATGTTACATAATTCCCCCCAACAAGGCGTGACCTCACTCAGCTCTAGATACTGCGAGGGAGGGTAGGTGGGTGCACTGGAGACTGGAAGGGGCAGATTTACTGGAAGCCTGCAGGGCATAACAAGGTTCCGTGGGGACCATGGCGGATCAGGACCCTTGGGCCGCCATGGTGGATCTGGAACCTTAGATGGCTACGGCAGATCGGGACCTTCAGACGGGTAAGGTTCGATCCCCATCGTTGGGTCAAGTATTCCTTTAATTCTACCCCTAAAGTCCAGTAGCCCTTCACTGCAGAACAAAAGGTCCAGGGGCGGGGATGGATCCACGGGTGGAGATGGGTAGGTTTTGGAATAAGGGGGTGGTGACAGTAGGTTCAACTATATGTAAGGTGAGAGGAGTTGGATCTACTGTAGATCCAGCCTCGCCCCTGGATCTTGTGTTCTGCAGTGAGGAGCATCTCCTAAAGTCAGAAGGCAATGACTGGTTGACAGAAAGGTGTTCCACGATGTGCTGGTGGTGTGTCTAACCTGACAGGCTGCTCCAGGTGCGGTTGATGTCCCGCAGTGCTTGCTTCTCAGCGATGGCTCGCTTGATTTCGTCCAGCACCAGGTTGAGCTCTTTGGAGCGTTTGAGGTTCTCTTGCTCAGCAGAGTGCAGACGGTCTCTCAGCGCCAGAAATTCACGCTGGTAAATGTCTACGACATTACCTACAGTCAGAACACAGAGAGAACAACGTTAATTGGTGGTTTAAAGTGCATCTTCTAAAAGAAAAAGCTTTTACTTTTTCTCAACACACTTCATCAACTTCTTGCTTTATAATTTATTATTACAGCATTCAATTATCCAGTCAAAAGAACCGTTATGTTATGCATCAATAAATAAAGGCCGGTAATTCAACACAGAACATGAGCATGTTTCTCGAAGACCTATATTTAACAGGGTTGTTTTTGGATGGTAATATGGATGACAAAGGGTAAAAAATGAAAGGATATTTTGAGTCTCTCCCTCTCTTCTTTGTGCCCTTTAAAGGGCTGAAACTGCACTCGTTTACATTTAAACACTCCAGTTTTTGTAGACAGAGAGAGAATAGAGCTGGTGTCATGTAACCAGCCAGTCATTCATGACATTTAAACAAGTGTTTTAGTAAGGTTGCCTGTTTTCTCCATGTCTGGGGTCATAACCTTTCTTAACGGGCGATCAATGTTCCTGACCCCAGAGATCAACACACAGAGAGAGTTGAAAACACAAATCTGTTATTTCAATCCTCAAATAAAGACCAAATGTCAAACTTTAAAGTGCATTTAAATGCATTAAAAGAAATAAAGAAAACACTAATCCATTAAGATGTCATGTTTACTTAGCTTCGGATAATTAATCCATATAAATGTAATAGTAACACTTAATAATAAAGTTCCATTTTTTAACATTAGTTAACAGACTAACAATGGAAAAACTTTAACAACACTTATTAATCTTAGTTAAAGTTGATAGCAACATTTATTAATACATTATTTAAATTAAAAGTAATATCTATATCATGAGCTGACAATTAACAGCTGGGTCATTGCATGTCAACTCAAGCAGGTCTCTGGCTTAAATTTGATTTTGCTCATATTTTTTCCAGAAAACAAGATAGACATGTATAGTGATGAATCATGGAAGAAAAAATACCACTATTTTTGGTTTTCACCAAAAAACAATGTAGGGCATCATATATGTCACGAGCTGCACTGGAGTTGCCTGCGGAAGCACTCCAGCCCGGACTATGTTCAATGTTTGTATGTCTCTCTGTTCTCTGTTCAGGACTTGTATTATGAAGCTTCTCCCGCTGTATCCATGCCAACCCTGTAATGTCTCCACCCCGCTTGTGTGTTGCCATGCCTACAGATTAGTTCATCCCCCTCGTTACCGCGTTATGTATTGTATTTAAAGGTTGTTTGATCCTTGTCTTGTCACCGATCATTGTGGATGTACTTTGTCCCTCTGTGAGCCATCCGTGTTCCTGTGTTCCTTGTGTGTTCCCTGTACATACATACGTGTGTGCGTAACATTACCACATAAAACACATGAATAAGTACTATTTGTAATCTGCCTGCCAATGGCAAGACAAACAAATCCTCACATCCAGACTCCTGCTACTGGACGATGTGTGGAGCTGGTCAGCATGATCTGAAAGCTCCTCAGATTCAACAGTGTTTATATTGTGAAGATTAGCCTATGAATATCTAACTTGCTATTGTAGCTGAGACGAGAGAAAGTATTTTAACATCATTCCGCACTTTCACCTGTGCAGAGACACCACTGCTGGAATATGAGATTTCTCATTTTCTCATCTAACTGAGCTCATTTCTGTTCTTTCTTTGCTCTCAACACACACTAGAAACGAAAGAATCATGGGGATTTATGCTTTGCGGGATAATCCTGAGCAGGCAGGCTTTTTCTGGGAGAAATGCCCACTCTCAGCGTACAACACACGCACAAACCCCCGTAATGCCATCGGAGTCCAAAGCCCTTGTGTAATCTGAAATTACACTGCTCCACACAAGTGCAATCCAATCCACACTTCAGATTGGGGAGGAGAGGTACATATAATACCCTGTAGAGTGAGATAATCTACCGATGTACTGATGACATCTTCACTATGATCCCTACACTCGATTACTGCCGAGTGCCGGTAGCCTCTCATAAAGACAGAGAGTCAGAGGCACACCCTTTTAAAAAGCATGTGTGCAGATAGACACTAAAACACATGTATTACAGCATGTACCGTATCTATTACTATAAACAAAAAGAGGTAAATACAGATGTATAGGATCAAATACTCGTCCTTCTCATTTAAGTTGAGAATCTGTACTTGTCTGGAAATAGCTGCATTAGCGAGTGTGAAGATGGCCGCCAAGTGCTTAAAAAGGACTTTGATCAAGCTCAGCATGTCTCTGTGTAAATTGGACACACAACAGTGTGTGTTTGTCCCTGCTGCAGTGCATGGGGCTGCGTTCATCTTATTAAAAGAGAAGTCGTAAGACAGCTGTGACATCTCGCCAAGCTTTGCTGTCACACTGACGCTGAAACGAGCGAACAAATACAGACGAGAAATGTGAAATGGGGAAAGTGTGAGGGCGTTTAGCCTGGTTTAGTCGTCAAAATGACTTAACAGCATAGTCTTGGCCATTATGACACCTTGCAGAGCGAGACAACCTGCTGCTTTAGACTGTGCAGGTTTATGTGGTTTATGAGGACACAAATGTGTATGATGACATGGGTATGACACAGGTATTACTATATGAAGGTGTTTTATGAGGACATTTTTCAGTGTCCCCGTAATTCAAAAGGCTTAAAAAATATACTAAATGGTGTTTTTTGAAAATCTAAAAGTGCACACAGTTTCCTGTAAAGGGAAAGTTTAGGTGTAGGGTCGGTGTAGGGCAATACCACATACAGTCTGTACAGTATAAAAACCATTACGTCTATGGAGAGTCCCCATAAATCACAAAAACCAACATGTGTGTGCATATACAGAGCTGAGAGAGGACCAGATGAACAGAGGTCAAAACTCACACTTCCATCAGCCCTTGATTCGCTCTAACATCATATTGTTTACTTCGTCCTTTCGAGGAAATGTGCTGCTTTATTGCAGAAGAGAAGAAAAGAAAGAGGCTTGACATGTAAGCATGAAAGAAAGTGTTGCCTGTAATTTACTTAAGCTCACAAAGTGTCTTAATGAATTACTACACAGATTTCAACGCACTCCTCAGCTTGCATCGTTAGCAGGTCAAAAATACTTCATCCTGAAATTCATTACTGAAAAACAGAAATCCCTAAGCAATGATGCCAGAACGTTTGAAAGGCTTTACAAAAATACTCCAATTGTGATAATTCCACTGCTCTGAAATGTCTTCTAATTAAAACTGCATTCATTGGACGGTCTCCAAGATTAATCTCCCACATGCTTAATTATCTCATTTAGATCATTATAATCATCTTAATATCTTGAGCTCATTTAATTGTGTTGGCTTGAACGTTGCTGAAATGATAAGACAAATCTAAAAGATACCTCCATGCAACAGTGAGAAAGAAACTAAATGCTCACATTTGAAGAAGATGAATCATACATGCACAGATGCTTCAACACTGATAACAATAATAATAATAATATTTCTTGAGCGGCACATCAGAGTGATTTCATACAGGGTATGACAGTAAAGACTGGAGTAGTGACGATTCAGCTTCAGATTCAAGGTTTTCTGTTTAGGGTTAGGTTACTGTATAACTAGCTATACAAAAACAATCTAGATTTAGTCAAATAAACCAGTTTGTGCATGTTTATGTGCTTTATGAGGAAACGAATTTGCATAATGACATGGGTATGACATAGGGATTACAATATGAAGGTGACATTTTCAGTGTCCCCGTAATTCAAAAGGCTTAAAAAAAAAAACATACTAAATGGTGTTTTTTTTTTTTTTTTATAATCTACAATATAAACACCATTACGCCTATGGAGAGTCTAGACAGTATCATGTTGAACGGCATCACTGATGCCGTCAGAAATCCCCTTTAGTCTCTCAATTTCCCTCTTATTGAGTATATTTTTGTCTTTTATTTAGCCTGTACTCTTTGCTTTCATTTTGTAAAGTGGCTTGGATTCCTGCCTGACTTTTTCATAATGGCCAAAATCCATACAGATCCTGAAACCAGATCATTCCATCCGTTTGATCGGAACAATGACATACTGTATTAAATACAATCCTCTTGTACTGGCACTCCAGTCCTATAAATGATCTATCTTTATACAGACAATACGGAAATTCTGACTCTGTGTGTGAATGACCAGCATTTTTAACAAGTCCATAAAGAGAATAAAGGAGTAAATGGTGAAAACAGAAAGTCCTTGGCTTGCTGAATCACTGAGTGTCAGTAGAGAGGTCACACACAGAAAGCATTTGAAAGGCCAGGGACAACAGGTCAGCTCAGATCCAGCACACAGAAACAGACCCAGTGACATTTTCCCAGGGCAGAGCGGTAGAGCGGAGGTCTTGGAGGCCAGGTCCACCACAAATAATAAAAACAACAATTCAGTTCAGGTTCATCCACAAGAAATGGCTATGGGCTATGAAAAAAACGGCTTTAATCTCGTCCATGACCTCGACAGGAGAAATGCGTTCTACGTGAAGTTTATCCAAGCTTTGAATAATGTTTTACAAGGTCTTGAACAGCTAATCGATAAAATGGGAAAAATGTACAACAAAGTAACAAATTAATTCATCACGTCTGTGCATGGATAAGATCCACAAGTCCAAGTGTTACTTTAGAGTACTGAATAACACATAAAACATATCTGGGATACAAATTGAGCTGCTGCAGGAAAAGTGCATGACTCCAGTTATCCATAAAATGAAAATGCTTTGTATAATGTGTATGAAACAAACTCAAAAGCAAATAATCAGGTGTTCTGGCAATCCACGTTGTTTTTGAAGCATCCTTGTCCAAAATGTACATTTTGGGGATATAAACCGATACGTCAATGAAAGAAATTCACAGGTATTTCCACTTTGCATAAAGGTTTGTCCTCAGCTCCTGACATCAAGCTCAACGAATCTCTGTTAAACGTCACAGACTTCACCTGAATGAGGCAGACAAGCATGTACGCATCAAACAGAGGCACTACTGTAATAACTGGATTATAGTCCGTTTTGGTTTAGTTTTTCCGTGTTTACTCTGTTCCCGTCTTTCCACATCTGTGGAAATGAGTCTCACACACCTGTTTCTGTTTTCCCTGATTACTTTCCCTGTGTATTTATTCCCTGAGTTTCCTTTTTTTTCCATTGTCTGGTCTTATTTCTGGGTGTTGTGGATGTGTACAGACTTCTGTTATTTCCTCCTGGATTATTAAAGTATTTTCTGATGCTATGCCTTGATTGCATTAGAATAACGGGTAACACTTTATTTTGATAGTCAACTTACTACTTTTTAACTAAAAGCCAATTAGCAGTAATTAGAGTACTAGCAGACTGTCTGCTTAACATCTTCTAACACTTTATTTTGATGAATCCACTACATACTACATACTTCCTATCAGAAACTTTTCAAGTATGTCAATTTATTCTACTAACCCTAAACCTACCCTAACAGTCTACTCTGAGGCTAATGATACACTGGGCAACTTTAGGAAATGTCGCGGTCAGTGTAAACAGTCAACAATGTGAGACCCAGGGCCCAAGACTGATCTAAATTATCCATATAGAAATGTGTTGCCCATTATCAATTGAAAAGTGCACAATCAACATTTCTCAAAAAAAAAAAAGTTACCTGGCAAAATTACTCAAAAAGTTGCCCAGTGTATCATCAGCCTGAGATTTAGAAGATATTTTATTACAAAGTTACTTATAGTTAGTAGAATGTCTAAAGTAGACTATCAAAATAAAGTGTAACCCAACGAGATACAGGTATGTGTAATCTAAATACTTATGTCAAGTTACGCTCATCACATTTACATTACATCAACATTTCTTATAAATTACATTATAAAAAACACAGTTATGATGTACAAACACAGAAATGTACATTTATTTATCTACAATTTAATGAGAAATGAGAAATGTGTTTAATTGTCATGAAAATCATGTCAAGGTTAAAAGAAATCTTAATGGTCCTAAGAAAAGCTTAATTTGCTTAATGCAAAATTGAAATGTCTTGTTTTGGCTTTTGATTTAGAGGGGAACAAACAACGCTACATTCACGCCACACTGGTTATTGTAATTACAAGACGACAGAGATTCTGCTCTGAGCAGTTCACATCCAACCACTCAGAGACTCAGAAATAATTTGTTTCTATGGCAATGCCAATGGGTCAAGGTTTTTGTGGATGGCAGGGTCTAGCAGACTAACTACCACCATTCTGCCTCTTTCTTTATGGAGACTCATTCAAAGTTTACTGTGTATTTTGGCCAAAAGACATTTTTGCAAGTAACATGAAAAATGGAACAGTTATTTTATGTGAGGGGGGAACCAATTCTCACTAGTGTGTATTAGCATGCATATGACTAGAATATTGGTAGTTTACTAGCACTTATAAAGCACATTTTAATGCATTATTCTGCATGACTAGTGACTACATCCATTAATTTGAAGCTAAACCTAAACTTAACACCTTACTAACTACAGATAAGAAGCAATTAGGAGTTTATTGAGGCAATGTCACAGTTAATAGTTAGAAAACAGTGCGATGTGAACTCCAAACTAAAGTGTGATTAGTCACATGGATCTCAGGACAGGTGACCGTATGCAAACATTAAATGTGTATCATCGGATTGCAGTGCACCTTTATTTGTTGGAACTGGCAGCTTTGAGCAAGGCATTCTTATCCAGTAGAAGAAGTGCTGGCCATCCTGTATTTAACATTTGATGAGGTCCACACGTATTCCTTTGCTCCGTCCAGTCAGCAGAAGAAAAATACCTCTCTACAAACACAATGGTACCTACAGTAGAACACGGCGGCTGCACAAATAGATTTTTAAACGATGCATTTTTTATTATTATGCCTCCTTCTGTATTGAACTTAGAGAAAAAACTCACTTCATTTCTGATGACAGACAAATACTTGAACATCACATGAATCCACTTCTAAATACGTATTTTACGATTTTAAGAACAAGGAAATGATGCAGGGTCACAGTGACAATATCAACGTGCAACAACTAAACGGAGCATATTGAAGACTCCAATGCCAAGATGGTTATTTTTACATGACATCACAACAGTCAAGTCAGAGCAGCTGGAGTTTTTAAATTATAAAAAAAAAACACTTCTGTTCTGCCTTCATCATGCATGTCTTCACTGAGTGCTTTTTGCAATCAGACTCTACATGACTGACAGACCAGAGAGAGAGAGAGAGGGAGCTCGGACTACTGAATAGGATGTGTAAGAAAAACTAAATAAAACATGAGTGAACATCAGTGTGTAAGGTCACTGAGGTTTAAATGCAGGAGTGAGTGAGATGCAAACGAGTGCAGTTACAGTAACTGCTGCACATTCACATGAGTACAGTGATATGTGGGAATATGATCATATCACAGATCACAGGATCACAAACACATGCAGCAGGATGCTTATGTCAGCATGAAAAACTGACAAACTGCCTTGAAATAAACAGGAAATATATTCAAAAGATCAGCCTTAAAATGCAGTATGACTCTGGCCTTTGCACTGCAGTAGTGAATATGATATTTAGTATGATATTCAGAAGCATATCGTCATGTAGCAGTGGGTATTCTCCAGGAATACATTATACAGTTAGACAACAGATCGATCTGACAGCGTGAGACATGTAGTGTGACATCGTTACATCATGATGAGACAGTAATAAGTGATCACAGCAGTGACAGCACATAATAAACCAGTCATCCCAATACAGTCATAAACCAGTCGAGCATGTTGTTATAAAGCAGAGGGCCTACAGTATATCCCCCTTACCTGTGGTAAAATCTCTTGCATTCAAAGCCCCTTGTCTGCTTGCTTTTATACGGAAACACAATAACTTACTAATAATACTTACTAATAATAGTTAATAGCTCATTGCAATTTGAAATTTGGTCATCTAAATTTGCTTATTTAAATTGCAACCACTTACCTTAAAAATTCATTGTCAATATGAATCATTATAATAAAAAAAAAAGGTCAAAGCATTTATACAACTGACAATAATAGCAATATGACAAAAAAAAACAATGTTTACATTTAGTACACACAGGGTTTACGCACATATGTTGTGTTCTTACACTCAGTTAGTAAAAGACATCCAATAACCCTGAGTGTTCAAACTGTGATTTAACACATCTAATAGCATAACATATTACATCCAGCAGAACAATCATCTTTACGTTATCATCCTCCAAATGAAAATAACCTTCCTAATGCACCACAAAAACACTCCCTTACACATCATTATACACTGATTCCACTCACGCACACACACACACACACACACACACACAGAGAGCTAAGTAGTATAAAAGCCATCAGCTCTAATCCAGCTTAGTAAACAACTAAAAGAGCTGCTATCAAATCACTCTCAAATCCAGTCTAACTGCTCTTCACACACAAACACACGATCACTCTCACACACTTTTAACGAGCCGTGCTCATTGTTTCATCTCATGAGGCTGATTATGAGGCTGTAAACTCTGAGGTGTTATGAAGCAACATTACAGTCATCTTATTCCAGTGCATCTCAGTGTAGAGAGACGTCTAACGCGCCGGTTCTCAAAAGTTGCCATGGAGAATTGCTATAAATTGGATATGAATAATATCAAAGTGTAAAATTAAGCATTTACATGCGCTACAGGGGTTTAAATCAATTTCTATTTGTGTGCATATGCACACACCCACATCCTCACACATACAGCAGCCCACTGAGTGATAAATAACAGATTTCTGCACAACCCCACTCACACACTGACACACACACACACACACAGACTATAGCTCCATTACGGCCATCACTTCACCACAGGAGGAAAATGAGAGCACAAGGCAGGTCTTGAGTATGTGTCCTGGAGCATGCACTGCCAGGAAGCTCTTGAACAATGACGCCGTTCACCACACAAATGACGGGTGATTACCGTTAACATTAGAGACACTTTACCCAGGAGAAGCGATCAGAGATCAGTTTGCTTTACCACAAATCCAATCCATCATACTTACCCAATATATTTATTTCTTACAAAAATATGTCTGTATATACTCATACTGTATGTGCACAAATATACACAAACACATACATAGACTGCCTTCAGATGTTTGGGCTCAGTAAGACTTTTTATGTTTGTTTTTTTTAAATAAGTCTCTTAAAAAGCTGCATTTATTTGATTTATTACTGCAATTTCAAGTAACTGTTTTCTATTTGAACATACTCTGTAATATCATTTATTCCTGTGATACCATTTTCAACATCATTACTCCAATCTTTAGTGCCACGTCCTTCAGAAATAATTTAAATATGATGATTTATAATCAATGTTGGAAAGATGCGCTGCTTGATAATTTTTGGAACCTGTGATGCTTATATGGTTCGATTTTCTAAGAATGGTCTTTACAATGACTTGTCAGTTTACAGTAACACATCCTTGCAGCAAAAAAGTGTTCATTACTTTCAAAAATAGGAAAAAAATAAAAAACGGACCCTAAGCGTTTTAACGGTAGTCTAAAATATATTCATTTTTGATGGCATCAATAAGCTAGTATTTACTTTTTGTTTCTTTCACCTGAATAATGTTAGTAGTATGTGAGTAGCAGTAGTAGCAAATACAATAATAAATCCAGCAATGAAACAGCAGTGGTAATAGAACGGTAACGATATTAGCATTGATGAAAATCTGAATAATATTAGTAGTATTGGAGTAGTAGCAGCAAGTATACTAATAAATAAAGACAGCAATGGAACAGCAATGATAACAGTAATGAAGAAATGAAGAAAAAAATGACAATCTGAATATTAGTACTAGTTTTCGAAAAGTACTTAGCAAGTATAATAATAATACATACAATAATAATAATAACAATAACTATAATAATTTTATAAATAAATAAAGTAATAACAATAATAATACTAAAGATGGTGATAACAACAATATTTTATGATGATGGCAGCAGTACTTTCATGAATAATAACAGTAATAATAATGACAGTAATAATAATTCCAATCATATTAATTAAAATAACACATACCTACAGTATACCCAACACATACCCTTTTTGAAAAATAAAAATTCACAAAGATTATAATGTACAGTGAAGGTTGAATACAGTAAAGTTTAGTACAATAATATGTTATTTTAATGTACTGTAATTTGAAAGTATAATTCATAATATTTGAAGTAGACCAAAAAAAATTAAAAACTGTGGTTAGGACCGATTTACACAACAGAGTTTGCAAGGGTTAAGAATTACATTCATATTGAATCTTTTTTAGTGTCCAGCATCTTTCCCCCACAAGAAATGAGCTTAACACATTTTACAAGTGATGAGCTCTGTAGGAGATAGCTCTTTACCATAATCTCTCATTAACCCTTTAGTTCAAAGATAGATAATGATCTAAATCCAGAAACAGGCATAAACCATTAAATGTCCAAAATGTTAATACAAAGAAATGTAAAAAATCCGCTGTCAGCCAGTAACGGATTTGAATCTAACTGCATGATTCAGGTCTTACTCACTTTTTACCTTTCTTTTCAAAATTCTAAATCAAATTCTAGACTGGAGCTTTAAGTATGCCGATGTTATAAATCTAGTCATTTGTAACACATTATACATTAAAAAGGTTTACATTACCAGTCAAACTGATTTCATTGTAAGCATCTTAAACTTTAGATTGGAGCATCAGTGGACCAATAAATCTATTTATCTAGATATTAAGTAAAAACATATAAGATTTCTAACATATAGTAGATTTCTAACATCCACCATATCATACATAACATCAGTTATTGATAAAAATGACAAACTTCTATCATTTTAAAAGTTTCGGAGCCACACGGATGGATTTAATAAACTCGTAGACTCAGTAATGGGCCAGTATAACGCGGTGTAATGGCACTGTTATCTCTTTAGTGCATTTAGACATTCGCTGAGTGATTCATTCAGCTTAGACACTGGAGGAAAAGAAATCAGATTAGTAAAGAGTGAGAGGGATCAGCTCTTTGATAATGGGTTATATCAGAGCTGTAAGGTCAGACACTTCCACGTTTACAGCTTTGAACACTCAAACAGAGCAGATCACTACTGACTCAGCTGCTGATACAAGGGATTTAAACTGTGTGTGTGTGCGCGCAAGTCACATAACTGAGAACAAAACCAAGTGATGTACGAAAGACGACATTCTGACAGCAGGACATGGTTTTGCTTTATCAAGAGAGCCGCAGAATTTCTCAAGTGCGCAGACTGGAGCAGAGAGAAGTTATGTGTTTGAAATAGAGAGAGGAATGAAAGTGTGGAGGAAAGTCCTGAGTAAGGTTTTATTCTGTTATATATCACAGCATGAAAGAGCCCGCGCTCAAGACTGTATATGATCTTACGCTGGAGGACTAATCTGGTTACAACAGTTAAATCACTCATTTTAAACGGGAGAAATGAAAATGAATAGTAAAACTTTATTTTAGGATATCTTAACTAGTTGCTTATTAGCATGCATTATACAATATATACAGTATATAATATAGAATATTAGCCATTTATTATTAGTTAAGCACATATTAATTTTACATTACCTTATTCTACATTACTAATCTTACTCAATATCTGAACTTAACAACGACCTTACAGCAGCAAATTAGGATTTTACTAAGGAAAAGGTTGTAGTTAATGGTTATTAAGTGTTCCCATAAGTGACGCATTCTCTTTTTTACTCGCTTAGGTTCTTGACCTTTTCTGATTTCAGATGTAAATGTCTTTCTAGATTTGGAATAAAATCAATAAGCATCAATTGGTTTTGCATTTCATAACCCACACTCACCCTGTGACACAATACAGAAAACACAATAGCACCTCTAATGGACATAATGTCTGTGACATGAGGATACGAGTACAGATTTATTTTATAATTGCTGTCTTGTGTTAATCAACACAAATCTAATGAAGATGCACTCACTTCTCTACTAATAAGGAAATCAAACGGGACCACATCCTCAAAGGACACCGTGTGCGTGTCTGTTTCAAAGAAGAGCAGCAGCCAAACTACTCTTATGTAAACTTTCAGTCCACTAAAGAAACATTGTTGCTACGGCAACAGGGACAGAACACAATAACTTTCAAAAGACAAACATTAAACTAGACAAAACACGCAGCCCACACAGTGACCGAAAGGCAAAGATAGTCCAAACTAACTTACACTTTCTAAAGAGCAGAGTTGCACAGACGTAACAATGCTGGAAAACATTCTCCTTACAGCCGTCAGTCCTACTGTAGGTTAGGGCTTAGTTCTCATTACTAACTAGCTGTTTTTCCCAAGTGAAAAAGAAACACATTTTTATTTACATGCTCAGTATACTATAAATACATTTTCATATTTATGTGCTTGATGAAATACCATGCGATTGCACTTAGTATACTAAACTGGTATACTTAAAGTCTGCTAAATTGGAGCAACTCATTTTGTACACTTTGCAGTTAGCAGAAATAGTGCTTAAGTCCAATTAAAGACAAATTTTGTATATTTGATTGTGCTAAAGTGGAACTATTGCGAGTATGCTTTAGGTATACTTTAATATTGTGCATTTCAAGGGAAATATTACACATTCCTCATTAAAAGTGACATAAACACAAAGAAAAATGCATTTTGCATGTGCTAAATTAACATTTTTAAATCAGTAGGTCTCGAATTGTCTGTCACAAAATATGTTAATAGATTTAAACTATACTTAGTTTTACATAAATACTGTATATTTTAAATTACTAGGCTTAGCATGCATGATACTAATATATTGGATGTTTATTGGATGGCTTATTTTGCATGACTGTATTATAGATCCTACTCAATAACTTAACTACCTTTATTAATAGTCAGAACATTAGGAATAAATGAGTAAAAATCAGTCATTAGTTAGCTAACAGTGAAAATTGGTCCCTAAATTGTGACCTCACGAATAAACAGTTCTCGGAATTATCTCAACACTAACATACAAATGACCCAATTTGATTTCAAGAGAGCTTTAGGATTGTGAGACTATGTATACTCACAGAAACACACATGCCATTGTCACAGGACCCAAACTCATTAAAGTGCCTAAAGTGCATTGGATCCGTTGATGGCTTTGAAATGACTGACAAAGAGATCAAATAGAAGAAAATTCCTCACATTTTTTCCAGCTTTGTTGAATTTGTTACATTTAGAGCAGCTGTCAGTTTTAGTTTAATTTCAGGTGATAATAGCAAATCTGCATACCTGAGAAGATTAAAAAAAGATTTGAGACTGCGGGGAAAAAACGTGTCACGTTAATAATTATACATTTTTGTAACAAGTTTTGTAACAAAAACAATTCTGGAACCTGTGTCGACTCTGTTGATGCCGAACGTAAAATGTGTGTCCTGAAGCAAAAGCAGTTTTAGAAGTACTGCTCTATATTATGGCCCTGAGATGCCGAGCTCCTCCTGGGAGGTAAATTGAAGTTGGCATTACGATCTGGAAAACGTTGAGTGCCTATCAGTCAAACATTCAATCTCATATCTGCCAAATGCCTCCGGCTGCCACATACTGTGTGGAAAAACTGACTTCAGATCAGTCAAATCACTATGTACTGAAGCACGCTTATCTTAAGAGGGAGAAGCTAGTATTCAACAATTGTGAAGTAGGTGAGTGAAAGAGACATGGTGTGAGAGGGCCTGGAAACTCAAGGATTTCTCCACATCCTTCTGATCTGAAGAACACATGGCCCTCACACTGAAAAAACTGCCACTCAGGAATAAAGAGGGATTGTTGGGGAGCAGATGATGGAGAATGACCATTGGCTGGTTCTGAGGTAATACTTTCATCCCTACTCCACATCGCTGGCTCGCGTTAAGGAAACCTGTTTTGAGATCTGCTCTTCAGAGGTCTGACTATGAGGTCAATGCTTTGAAAAGAGCTTTGTGAAGTCCCCCTTATGTGTGTCTTTATACCTGATCCACTTTCACACTGTCCAGATGCGACTTTTGCAACCTAAAACATTCACAGAGCAGAAAAAAAAAAATGGATCGGATCACTCAGAAATGAAAATACTGCCATCATTCACCAACCCCGTGTCATTCCAAATAGGTTTTTGGCGACATAAAGGGGTGAATGATCAGATTTTTTCTTTTTGGATGAACTACGCCTTTAAAAGTTGCATGATAAAGTTATGAGCTCATGGAGAATTCTACATCTATCATTGCTGTATCTCCTCCTCCGTCTCACTTTCAGCCTTAGGTGGACATCCTACACCACCTTGCACCGAAACGACTCCGTCTGCTTCCAAATAAACACTGAACTGAGCACAAGGTGCACATGTCAGACAGAGTTTGGCAGATATTCTTGCTAAGCTCTTACCCAGCTGAGACTGAACTCAATACAGCAAGTGAATTCAATTAAACTGAAGTCCAAGTCACGGAACACAAACTCGAAATGTGTTCAGCCGAGGTCCCAATTCTACAGAGTGCAGCCCTTTTGCATTAAGAAAATACAACCGAACTGCAGTAAATCAAGTTGGAGGGTGCTGGGAGAAGCACCGTGGCGTAAAATCTGATTGTCTGTGCAGGGCGAAGTCACCAGGTTGAGTAGATTGGAGAAATTTACAAGAAAAATGATCCTCTCCGGAAGGAGCCATAAAGGGACGAAGATGGCCCCGAAATATCTTAAACACATGCAAATATAAACATCATAAAAATAATACATGTCATGCCATATATACTGTATGTCAGATTATAAGGCAAATCCTGTTTGAATTTCTTTCCTTTGTCAAACACAAATTTGTGTGAGGAACAGAAACGTAAAAAAAAAAATCATGTTCAGTGCGCTCGTATCTTAAATGATTAAGAGACACTTGAGAACGTATCAGATGGTTTGAAAGAACATTACGATTTTTGTCTTTTACATGAATTGGAATACTAGTCATATTTGATCAAACCCATTCCTTCATGAGGTGAATTAAAGAATAAAGCTCCCTGTGTGCTTCATAACTCCAGTCAACAGAACAAACAAATAAATGAATAAACTAACAAACAAACAGGACTCATTTTACGAAATACCTTGGTGGCACTGAGCCAAGGTGATGGCGGCTCATGAGAAATTATGGACCTGTGCCACCCGCTGCATACACACAGAGAATGATGCAGCTGTTCAATAAAACCAACTGAAGCAAAGCAAACACACGCATATAAAAAAAAAACCTTCTCAAGGACATATTTTTGTGATTTGATTCTTTCATGTGCACTTAAAATATCACATAGGCTTCAATATACTAAAGAAATAGTAAAATAGAGTTGCAAACTGCATTTCACTGGGTAAATAGACATGGCCATGGTATGTGTGTGTGTGAGAGAGAGAGGCCGACTGTCATTAGCTCATGCTGAATGCTCTTGTGGTTTTGTGGTAATTTTAAAGAGCAAATCGCAGCACAGTATAAAGCTTTTATTGAAGAGCTAGAGCGCGTTAAAAAGCCTGGCTGCTTTTTGATTAGCCATTAATCACAGTGATCACACACACACACAAAGCACTCACATGCACCGTAGCAAATCACAATTGACCTAGACAAAACTCCAATGTGACCTTATGCATATTTTTTTTAGCACAGGGTTAAATCAGATGTATTGGTTGTGACAAGCACATATTGGGAGTTAGTGAGATGTGAAAATCTGCCAGGAAGATGAGCTTAAGAGACAAACAGGGAGATCTGTAAACCTACACTTCAAAGGTGAAAACAGTAATGAAGATTTTTAATTCAATTCAGTGCTATCTCATGCTCTTCAGTTCTAAAACTCCCATTACGCTGCACAATAAATCTCCTTGTTGCTAGTTTGTTTGCTAAATAATGAAAGCAGTCACAAGCATGTAGAGCTGAATTGGCTCAGCAGCGCAAATGGTACTGAAAGGTTTCTGGCTAACTTAAACACTTCTGATTACTCACTGTATTTATAGGCTCAACAGACAGATGAACGTGATTGGATACAATGTTCCATGCTGCAAAAAATATGCTGGGAAGATAGAACATTCTGAAGGTACTGTAGATTGTTGTGCTAGAATTATCTGAACATAGGTCACTGTGAAGTTAGAACATTTGACTGGAAATGTAACGCTAGAGTGCTGTGAAGCATGAACACTGAAGCTAGAGCTATGTGTTAGAATCATGTGAATCTAGATCATTGTAAAGCCAGGATGTTGTGCAACAATGTTTAGAACCTACAGCAAAGTAGAACACTATGCTAGGACGGTGAATCAAAGGTTTGTTAAGCTAGAATGTTTTAAATCTAGAGCCCTTTAAAGCTAGAGCGCTATAAATTTTGAACACTGTAATGCTAGAACGAAGTGCTAGATTGTGAAGCTAGAACATTGTGCTACAATGTTTTGAAGCTGGAGCAAAGTGAAGCTAGAATGTTGTCAAGATGTTGCGCTAGAATTATGTGAATTTTAGTGGTAAAGCTAGAACATGCTGATAAGATAGAACCATGGGCAAAATAATCTGGGGTTGGGTTGTCCCCACCACCATTTCAAAAATAGCTATGCAGAAGGCTTACACACTGCAAAGCATTATATATAGAAGCTTATTTAATTCATTTTGAATACACAAATTGCATCTGCATCTGTCAGACATGTTTCAACTTTAGTCACACACATATTAGAACTCATTAACAATAACCAGCATAATTATGTGTGCAGTGAGGCTCACGCTGGAAAGTGTGCAGTAAACAGAACCCGAGTCAATGCCATACTTTTAATGTATAAATGAAAATATGGATGTGCTGCTTATGTGCAAGCGGTAAACATTTTCCAATTAAATTGTGTTCTGTAGAGTTTGAACACAAAGAAAGTATTTTCATCTGATTATCTATAATGCGATCAAATCTACTGTACTGCTTTATCTATCAGTTTTGTGCAGCTACTTTACATTTTGCATCCAGTCCCAAACAAAATTAGTGTAAAGAGTGCTCGAATCAGTGAGAACTACAGTATGAAAATCTTCCATACAAATGCATTTTTACACACATACAGCTAAAGGGTTGCTTGTGAAGCTAAAGCGTAATGCTTGAGGTACTAACCACCACTAACAGCAGCCAATGTGTTTTACTATGCTAAGGTGGTGTTTGTGTAATGCATATTTTTTGTTTGGTTGAAGTGCTTGTCTACTAACACAGAAAAGTGTTTTCAGAGTGCTCGAAGTTCAATGACCTATGTTAGTCTACCGGAAATACCAACTACTCCAGCCATTACAGCTAAACTGCTTTAAACCAATCAGCTGTGCCAAAGCAGAGACAGAATGATTGTAATGGGGTCTTGTGACACACTGGGTGGGTTCTGAAACTCTTTCCCCTGGAGTCGGGTACAGACAGGAAAACCACAGCTATTCAGCAGACTCCTGACCAGCTGCATCAACAGCCCCACTCTTTAAGAGCTCTAAAGGGATCGCCCATGCCCCCTTGGTCCTCTTTTCTTTTGTCATCAGTTTCTATTCACTCCTGTTTCATAGCTCTCCGTTTCTTTGCCCTGCACCTCTTCAACATTGTACTTTTATCAATGTCTCTCTCTCTTGCTGTGTTGTAAGCGTTTGGCTGCAGAGGTCTCATTTATCAGCCTCATTTCCTGCAGTTTGTCTGCATTTACTCAGCTCTACTTTCAGGACCAAATGGTCCCATGATGATAGTTAAATGAAAAACATCCTTATAAATATTATTATATATTAAATAAATTGTATTTGTGTGTTTTAAAGTCAGATGTGTTCATTAAGTTTTTAAAGCACCATCCGAAATTAAAATAAAAGAGAGATTATGATGGTGTTTTTATAGTCATTATAAAAACATTTATATTAAAAAAATCCATAGAAGGCAATCATATATACTCATTATGTGTGTGTGTTGGTCTTCCAAGTGTTCCTTGCATATAAAAAAAAGTGTATATTATGGATGGTTTACATGTTTTTAATGTGCCATTTCAAACATATACAGTATCACAATACAAACTGGTACGTAGAGCGATTTTAAAGCCTGCTTTTCAGCTTCTCTTAGTTTTAAGTGCTTCTGCAGTGCAGCCTGGGGCAGTATTGACTTTATATTGACTAATGGACAGAGATCTGTTTCACTGCAAAACCTGAAACCCTCCAGCCTGGCACAGGGAGATATCTGTTTGTCCTTCCCTAGGAAAAGTGTTCGATGCTGGGACACATTAGTGGGTAACTCCCCTGGGCAGGCCTGGAGCTCAGATGCAGCTGTTTGTTTGCCCTGCTGCATGGTTCCCCTCTTAATCTTTGTCTTGCTCTCGTGAAGTGAAACAGGAGATGGAGGACTTATTCACACAAAGAAGAGTGGACGGGCTTCATAGATAACTGTGATAGTCACAGTGTGTTCAGTTGGCCACAGGCATGTACATGCACGACTGTGAAAATATGATAGTTACAGTGAATTTCCTGACAAACACACGAATGTGCGCACACACACACATATGTGGTATCTAGGCACTCTTCATTGGCAAAATGTTTTTTTTTTACTGTACAAACTTTATTTTCTATCCCCTTACTGGCATTTTCTGAATCACAAAATAAACAGTTTTTTAAGCCATCTGTTTATGTTGTAATACACATCATTGTACGCATTTACACATTTCATAAACCAAGCACAAACACACACACTTTTTATAATTGTGTCAGAGCTCTTTGTGTCCCCAATAGGGTTGTAACGGTATACCGGTATGGCGGTTTATCGTGATATTTGCATGTACGATTATCATACCGTGCACATTTGCCTTTTACCGGTTTAAAAAAAAAAACGAAACCAGTTCTCACCCGCGCTGCAACTTGGTCCACTTGACTGCTTAGACTCCACCCACCTGCACAGCGACGAAAATGTCTGAATCAGAGGCTGCAAATTCAATGCTC
>JAUMHQ010000071.1:2286863-2305473 GCA_032361165.1 Enteromius paludinosus
TCCCCTTACCTAAGCTACAGACCTTCTATGTACATATCAGAGAACAATTTAAAATATTCTCTCAATGCATTCTATGGTACCTTTAAGATATTGCATTCCACCAAATACACTAAATAATGGTACAAAATGTTACAAAATATCTCTGTTTTAAATAAATACTGTTGAACAAATGAATCACAATTTCCAAACAAACATTAAGCAGCTTTCAACATAATAATAAGAAAAATTCAGCTTTGATCACTGCATAAAAACATTTATATTGAACTGCAATACACAATGTTACTGTTTTATTTGAGCACAAGAGACAAAAAAAGGTAGCCCACTAGTAGCACACACAGACAATTAGTTTCTTTTATATTCCAGAAGTCGCTCTGTCTGTTGTCAGGGTCTATATTCTGAATCTTGATTAGCATTCATAGCAAACTGATCAGAGCTTTTCAGAACTTGTGGCCTTGGAACAATTAAATATTTAGATGGGCTTCAGTCAGCTGGATTGAGCACTGGCTCTCTTTTCAGCTCGGCCTCTATTGAGGGAGGGTTTCAAGTGGTCTAGAGCCACTCCAGCCCTAAATAATTCAAGTCTTTCCAAAGGTGCAAGATTCACACCAGAACACATTTATACATACACACACACACACACACACACACACACACACACACACACAGCAAATCTGGATTAAACACAAGCAACACCCACCACAACAATGAAACCAATTTAGCACTTAACATAAAATATAAACTCTTGACAAGAAAACATTCCCAGCTAAAATCAAGATAATTATTTCTTTATCGGTCACTTATTGTGTTAATCTATTACTATAAAAGTGTACTAAGTAACTATTTCAAGGATAGCAGACTTTTAAATAAACTGCTCTTGCAGAGCGTCACATGGCTATTTTGTTTGTTACACTTACTCTGGCAATAGGATAGAGTCTTAAGTCCTTGGGGCCCCTGTCTGGGGCCGCTACTATGACAAAAGTCTCTAAGCAACAGTACGCAATGAAAAGACAGCAGTAAACTTTGATGCCTAACTTGACCGGTGTTTGTGCTATGGCACATTTTTCTGAAACGACAGTACAGGCAAAAACTAACAAATAAATAAGACTTAGGGTACTTCTAATGTACTTTTCAATGACTCTTCAGGATATCACATAACAGATTTCACGTGTCAGATTTCACGCTGACAAGTACCCCTTCGACACTTGGGGATCTTCAAATGACATATTTTCCAGTTTTACTAGTCAATAGTACTAGTCAACTAGTCAGAATAAATAATGAACCGATGGTGTGTTTTATTCATCTCAAAAAATATGGTATGGTTAGCTATAAAATGTACTTTATGTATGAAGAAAGTACAGAGAAGTGGATGAAATTAGGTCTGATTCTATGAATTAAAGTGTAATCAAGGCAGCGCTTTTAGCCTTTTACTTATACAGCTAAACTGATAAAGATATCATTATAACAGGTGTTTAAATGACAAAACATATTCACTTATTAACATTTGGAACAAACTGGTTCCTGGAGGGCCGGTGTCCTGCAGAGTTTAGTTCTCACTTGCCTCAATACACCTGCCAGGAAGTTTCAAGTATACCTAGTTAGACCTTAATTAGCAGCTTCAGGTGTGTTTGATTAGGGTTGGAGCTAAACTCTGCATAGACACCGGCCCTCCAGGACCGAATTTGGTGACCCCTGCCATTCACCATAAAAAACCTGAAACGCACCAAACAGGCCGATAAGTGACAGAAGAACAGATCCTGGGTGTGAATAATGTATAAATAGCTTTCATCAAAACACTATCTCTCAATCAAGATCAGCCTTTTGGCTGGGCTGATGCACATGAATAACAGAGCAGCACCCAGGGGAATTTACACTAAATTACATAACAAATTAACACGATTGAAAACTCACGCCAGCACACAATAGTGCCGAGACAAGCTTTGACATGCACTTAGGACAAAGAGACAAATTGACCACCTTAACATTAGACGAAACATCTGCTTGAATGGCATTTCCTTAAACAATCTAAACTCGCCCTGATAAATTCAGGTTATAAAGCGTGCAACCTATGCCTCTCTTCAACTGAAATAATGGCCCCCGTTGACACATGGCTGGTTGAAATTGGGGCCCTATGAAATCAGTTTTACAATTTCCAAATTCCATCTCATATATGGAGACGCATCAGTATCTGTTCTGGATCAAACTGGGGCATTCATTCACACAGAAACGTGCACAACATGTAGACTTCATATTTAAATACCATCTATTTGCACTAAAATTCATTGCCACTTGTCCACATCACAATTTGAACAACTGAGCAGCTCTACTTTTGATTTATCCACCTTAAATTTTGGATGCTATTCTGTGATCTTAGAAATCATTGTGCCCTCTTTAAATCCTGAAGGTGGGAGAGACACAAACCAAATGAGACGCCAAATTACCACATTTCTACCAAATTAGACTTGCCTCAGGCAAGGCGTGTGGAACTAAACCTCAAAAACATTTTGTGTTTATTTAAAACAAAACGAGCCTTAAGTGTTCCCTTAAACGTTTAACGTTGTTAACATGTGATCCAGCTGTACATAACTGTGTGTTACTGTAATAAAAAAGGGCATACAGTAGGATGTCACTGTTAATGTAGGCTTGTCAGCAGCTGAAGAGTGTGTACTGTTGTGCTTACATATGTGTCAGCGATATTAAGCATGCCTAGTCATTTTGTCTTAGCACAAATGTAATGTTTTATTTAAAAGGCCACGTTTACTTTTGCAATAACCACTGTATCTCTACATGGTTTCTTTTTAATCGAGTATAAGAACTTAAAACAAATAGGCTAATGCGGCAATAAAATTGAACCCTGCATCTCTTCTCAGAGTTTTTGTAGAAACGCTGGCAGAGAAACTAGTATTTAAGTAGCCTTGGACAAACTGGTAAATTACGCCAAATCTTCCAAGACCTGCAATGTCTCTAGTTACTCGTCCAGTTTTTTCCTCAAAAGACTAAATCAATACAAGGTTGCTCAGATTCCTTGCCTCATCTCTGCTGGGAGGATTCTGGGTAACTGGGGAGTATCACTGAGATATCACATCAGCTTAAGCTGGAATGAAAAGCAATGTGATACCTGCTACCTCTAGTGAGCAACCAAGAGAAAGAAAAGAGACTAAACAAGAAGTAAATGGGAGGGATCACGAGGTCAAGCCAGATCTTTATCTCCTTCAGGATGCAGATAAATGAGAGCCTTCTCTCCATCTCTCTGGAAGAGCTTTCACCTGGACTGACCGTACAGATCTCATACTGTGTGTACTGCGGTCACTCTGAAGCTCTTCCTAAATACGCCAGGCTTAAATCATCACTTACTCTGCTTCATGCACTCCAAACATGTATGGCCTTCTCTCCACTGAACAAAAACGTGTTCTTTAGAAGAATGTTCACAGTTCACTTTTATAATAACAAATAAACTGGGTCTCCTGTTGAGAACCGTAGAAAATTCAAGATTTCTACTGCAAAGGCGTGTAATTATAGAAGGTAAACTATGCCTCTCTTGGTCTGCCAGTGTGAACTGAGTGTGTTGAACAGGCATGTCTGGACAGGTACGGGATGTTTGTGCTTTTGTATTCTCCAGCTCCAGCTATCCATCACCACACAGCGACTGTCTGACAATAACCACAACTCTTCAGTTAACAAAAAAAAAAAACATACAAAATGTTCCCCCTATTGTAATATAATATTTATAATAATAATAATAATAATAATAATAGTTCAACTGTGAATGAAAATGAAATTTTTATCTGAATGTTTTAATGTTCGGTAAATGTTCTGTTCTGTTCTGTTCTACAAATGCCAAATGGGATGGGGGGGGACTACAATTATTTTCTTGATGACATTTGTATTCATCTTGCCCTTAAATCAATGTCTTAGCTATTCCATCTGTGCAAATAAAAAAAGAAAAATGTATTTTACATAGAAATAAAGTATTTTCGTAATTTATGCTTTTTCAATTTATTTGATATTTTTTTCTTGTTTCTTCGATTTTTCATTATTTAATAAAACTCATCCTGCAAGGACGCACTAATAAATTCAAAATAAATACTACAATACATTTTTTTTGTATTTCAACTGCAGTTTTTTTTTTATATCTTTTTTTTAAGAAAACATTTTTTTTTTTCTTTTTTCTTAATGAAACTGTCATTTATTGACAGTTGTTTCACCAGAATACAAGACATGAAGTTGTGCATCTGTTGTAACTGAAAACCTTAGGAGGTCACCATTTGTGATGAGCCCATTCATAAATAAAAAGACTCAGGAGTTGAATGGTTTAGGGTAGAAACATGACCAACATGTTATGGACTACATCAGACATGCGCACACACACACACACACACACACACACACACACACACACAAACCAGGTTGATGAAGGCTAGTTTAAACTGGAATAAGACTTGGACAAAATCTCTAAGCTTTCAAAACCAACTCAAAATCTCCACAGTATGCTCTGTGGACGAGATTGTAGGCTCAATCAAAACGATCAAATTTTCAGATGCATGTCATCCAGTACAACAAGTGGGTCAAGCTGGGTTTCCACAGAAGTAAATAACAAGAAACAACTAAAAACACATTCTAAACTTGAATAACATTTGGGAACAGAATAAGATACTTGGCATCTACACATTAGATTAGCAAAGGCAGAAGTTCATAATGACAAGACCACAGGAAGTTACAGACAAGCACTAGTGCTGGGAAATAAAAATAAAACCACCACACACACACAGCAGGGCAAAGTGAAACAAATGCATATAAAAGGTTTGTATCATAAACAACTGTAGAACTTTTTGCTGCGTCGCAATTGCTAAAGCAATAGCAATTAACCCAAGTACATCTGCTTTGATTTCTGACCAGCTCAACTACTCTTAAAGAGTCAGGAGAGAAAGAGAAGAGTCTGCACTCTCACGTATTTAAAAAGCTCATTGTTTTATGTGCACACATGTGTAACCATGAGGCTTAATTCATGAATATAGATTGAAAGCAAATGTGGGCATATATAGAGCTTGATATAACTGGGAATTAAAACTGGGAGCAAATGAAAAAAGGCCAACTGAGCAATTTTAGGTAATGCGTTACACAAACATCAAACTCATTTCTCATGGTTCACAAATGTCACATACTTTCCACAAGTTATGCGTGGCCTTCAAAAGAACCTTATGAGATATCGATCACTAAGATCTCAACAGGAAGGACCCATCACATCTGAGCAAGAAAGAAAATGTCAAGATTTAAATCTTTCCTGCTTCATCATACCAACTACACTGAAACATGATTAACATCAAAAGATTGTAACAAGCATGCCCAGAAGCTCCCTGGAGCCTTCAAGCACCCCAAGAAGCGATGACTGCGTTTCGAACATTTGCTAGGAAAAAAAAAAGAGTAAGGTACAAAAAGCATCAGATAAGAGTGTTTTGGTTTAGGTTACAGAAGTGCAGATGTAAACACAACATCAAACCCCAAACGAAACCAGCATCTCAGCAGAAAATGCTCATTTGAGCAGATGTTCTTCTAAATTTACCTGTAAAAGGAACCTAAGGCACTATATAGTGTTGCCTTTGTATTTCAGTAAACATCAACAGGCCTCTTTGATAGTTTGAGGAGCAGTTGAAGACAGAAGGTGCACAACACAGACAAGCCAAGCAGCAGCAGCAGCAGCGTTGCATTGAACAGCTGTTCAGTGATCTGCAGCTCCAGCGCTTCAGTGCCGCATTTGAATGCATGACAGAATGCAAGAGAGGCATTTGGTTTTCACGCATGACGCGTTCCGTTCAGACAGAGAACACAGGCTCTTACCTTTGGAATTGCTGAATGCTGTGTACCAGGATAACGATATGAGCCCACATAACCCGAATAGTGAGACTGTTAGGAAGGTGCCATTTCTGAGCCTCATCTCCGGGTGCGCGCCGGTATCATGTCCGAACCGAACCGAACCAAACCGTGAGCTCGAGCGCGTCTGGCGTGCGTTAATGACAGCGCGCGCACACGAGAGAAGAGAGGGAGGCGAGAATGCTACAGACTGTGTACAGGCAGATGCCGTTTATACGAGAGAGGGTGTGTGTGTGCGTCTGTGTGAGGGAGAAAGAGAGAGAGCGAGGAGTGCGTGTGTGTTTCGCGCTGTTTTGTTGTACTGGCTCGTGCAGGCGGTGCAGCTGCTCCTCCGCGCGGTCAAAAAAGAAACACGCTCTTAATTTTTGCAATAGTAACGCTACAATACTAGGCCTAGTTAAAATGCCTAAAGCTACAAAAAAAATAAAAAAAGATTATAAGATCTCAAGCTAACTTGTTTCTTTAACCATTCTTTGGTAAAAACGACTTGCATGCTTGGAGTCATTGTCTTGCTGCATGGCCCACTTTATCTTGAGATATGTCCTGATATTTTCCATTAGAATTTGCTGGTATAATTTAGAATTAATCATTTAGAAAGTCATCATGGCACCGATTCAGCGAAACAAGCCCAAACCATGATACCACCATCTCCATAGTTCACAGATGGCATGGGTTTCTTATGCTGGAATGTTTTTCCCTCCTTTTTTCCAACATTACACTTCTCATTGAAAACAAAAAGTTCTGTTTTCGTCTCATCTGTCCACATAACATCTCCAATAGTCCGTTGGCTTGTCCACATGATTCGCAAACTACAGATGGGCAGCAATCCTTTTTGGAGAGCAGTGGGTTTCTTTTTGCAACTCACACCTTAGTTCAGTGTTTTTTCTGATGATGAACTCATGAACATTAGTGAGGAAGGTCATTTAGTTGCTTAGAAGTTACCCTGTGTTTCTTTACAACCTTGTGGACTATTCCTATCTTTGCTTTTGGAGTGATCTTTGTTGGTGGACCACTCATGGGAAGGGTAACAGTGGTCTTGAATTTCCTCCATTCGTACATAATCTGTCCGACTGTGGATTTGTGGAGTTCAAACCATTTAGAGATGGTTTTGAGCAACATCAACTCCCCAGAGATCTCCTTTGCTCGTGCCATGATTCACTTCCACAAACACGATCAAACTTTGACCCCTGTTCTTTAAATTCTTTCTTTCTTTATATATACATATATATAACACACACACACACACACACACACACACACAATAAGGTTTACTTGTAAACATTGTAAGTGGGTGTAATGCATTACAAGCAATGATTACTGTAGGCAATCAGATTTTCTTTTTACAAGTAACTAGTAAAGTAACGCATTACTTGTAAATTTACAACAATATATCTGAGTTACTTTTTCAAATAAGAAATGCAAGATTTGTTTTTCTCCATTAATATTGGCACCCAATTGGCACCCAAGAACCTTAAAGATCCAACAATGGCTTATATTTAACTGTTGTAATGGGGTACTTGTTGTCACAGTGCCCTCTATGCCCATCTAAGCAACTCTCACACACACACTTTCACACAGGACTTACTCTCTGTTTCCTCGACTCCAATCCCTAGCATCCACTGCTCTATCACACCTCCATTGGACGCATTCATTCATGAACTTCATGTCCTGTCATGCATTGCACACCCACACCTGTTTTCACTCTGCAATCATCTCACTCACTCTCTCATCAGCCACAGCATTTAAACCACAGTCACACAGACAATCAATTCCCGTGTTTTGTTTACTGTTTTCGACCTGTGTCTGTTTATTCCTGGACTCTGTGATTGTTTGCTTGTTGCCCCGATCTGTCCCTGTGTACCACGACTCTGTACTGCCTCCGCTGTTCCTGTTTGCCTGGATCCGAACGCTCATGCCACATTCCTTACACTTGTATGCATGTTTGTAATAAACCTATCTGGTGGGTTTACTGCCAAAAATAGCTTTTTTTAGTTTCATCTGATCATAGAAGCCAGTGCCATTTAAAGTTCCAGTCGCATTCGCCAACTGAATACGCTGTTTGTATGTAGTTTGTTTTTTGGAAGAGATAGGAGAATTATTCTTGAAATCTTCCCAAACAACATGTGATGATGTAGGGGCTGTTTGTTTGATTTGATTTGATTTGATTTTTTGGGGGTTTCTGACCCCAAGACTCAACTAATCTCTCCAGTTCTCTAGCTGCAATCCTTGGAGAGTCTTTGGCTGCTCAAACTCTTCTCCTCGCTGTGCATTATGATAATATAGAAACAAGTCCTCTTCCAGGCAGATTTGTAACATCTTTGGTTGATTGGAACATCTTAATTGTTGCAGGAGAAAACTCTTAGGAAAAGGACCAACATGCATGGATTTCATGCATTTCATAATGAGATTTTTGGGTTTTTGTTAGCTCAGGTGACAAATGTAATACAAAATAATGTAATGCAGAGCTTTCCATAAAGAGTAACACAATTAGCTACCTTTTATGAAGTAACGCAATATTGTAATACATTACTTCTAAAACATAACTTTCACTAAGACTGATACATATACAGAGTTCATGTTTTAAATATACAGAGAAATAATCCTTCTGTTTAGGATACACATTGGATGCATGGATAGATAATCATTAGTCTATCTATTGAAGGGAGTGATTGACAGATTTGAATATGTTTATTACAGGATTAGTTAATATCCAGTTATGCCTGTAGTAGATAATTAATCACATATCTGTGATGTTTCAGCCAGTCATCGTTTCATCTAATGCTCTGGAGATGAATCAGGCCTCTGATTGCCCAGTTTCAGCTCTTCTAACGCTTTGACTGTTGGAGTTCTGCCAAACAGTTCATCTTTGAGTGGCCAACTTAATTTTGCAGAGTGTTGTGCCAATACGCACAGTGCATATTAACAATGAAAAAGTAGTTTCTGTGCAGGTGCTAATTATTAGTTGCCTTATTTTTTTTGCACATCAAACCGCTGATAGACTTGTGAAGCTCTCTGAAAAACCTCTATGCATAGATTTCTGTTCCGGAAAACATACAATCTGGGCCTGTTAGTGTCTCTTTTGCAGTAAACACATTAACAAGGACATTTTGCAGCACTTGAAATATTTGATTTATCTTTAATGAGTACACAAAAGCACATTTAAGATTTCCAAAGAGCTGTGTAGTGTGGCAGCAACTTGATGAAATAAAAGGGTGCCTCGGGAATATATCATCAGCATAATGTAGAACTAACCATTAACACATTGCAGCTGAAATCATTGTCATTTAAGTTACATTTACTTTATTACTTTATAACCGTTTATGTTTATTTTAAACTCTCCAAACACCACATAACAGCCTACTATAAAGTTTAAAATATTGCATGCATTTAGTGTTGGTCTATTTTTTGGACCACTATAAGCAATATTGTGCTGCCAAGCCAGACAATGGCGCCATCTAGCAACTATTGTGATTCCTAACAGCAGATGGTGTTTAATCGTGTACTTCTTTAACCCCTGTTAAAGCACACATTAAAAAAAAAAAAAATAATAAAAAAACTGGCACAAAGCAAATAATGAAGAATTGTTAGACACTGTAGTTTATTTTAACAGTAAACATGTAGGTTAATTACATCTTAATGTTTAAAATTCCATAGTTAAACATTACAATTCTGACCTGCTTCGTTTATCTTTACTAATGTTCTTTAAAAGTAACAAGAGAACATCCAAGAGTGTCTTTAGTTGACGGGGTCTCTTAATCTTCTAGGCTGTTCGTTCCGGCGAATATGAGCTCGTTATCAGTGTTATTGGATGATGACGTGTTGCTTGTAAACAAAGGAAATCACATGACGCGCGTGAGTCAGAGTCAGCTGACAGAGCCACGCCCCGCGCCTCCAGAATGACCGCATTCTTTCCGATCTCTGCATCTTCGGGAAGCTTCTAGAATAAAGAGTTACTGAGTGGAGAAGGTTTTGAAAAATATAAGTAAGGGTGGGGTCACGAACTTGTGACATCATGGCTACACCAAAACTTAGAGCTTAATTTTTCAAATGGAAAACAAAGTTAAATGCTGGCTGAAATGAAGCTTATATTGATAAATATTCAGAGATTCAGAGTCCAAAGATAATTAATATACAATATTTTTATTTATATTTTATTATAAAAGTAGTCGTTTTATAACTGTGAATATACTGTATATATATATGAAAGAGCACATATTAAAAGGTCGACTGTTGACCCTTATTCGTGATGACACAGCATATTAATATTTTATTATTACACAGTATATTTACATTTTACAGTATATTTATGTTTTTTTATTAGTATTATTATGAATAGTAATAATAATAATTATTATTATTATTAGTAGTAGTAGTAGTAGTAGTAGTAGTAATCGTAGAATATGAAATAAAAAAAAATAATAATGATATTTTTTATTATGGAGTAATAAATGTCATTTAATACATGAATAAAACTGTAAATTATTATTATAAATACTCATAACTCTTCATTAGTTAACATTTCTAGTATTGTGGTAGCCTATATACAGGTGTTTCTTCAACTACTGTAGTTACACTTTTATGTTCTTTGGTCATATTTTTATAAATACATATAATTTTGGAGAAATTCCACTTTCTTTGTCAAACTAACAATACAACCAAACTTTTTACAACCTTTCTATTATGATTTTATAATATAATAATCTCCTTATAGGTGTGAAAACCACTGTTGTGTCCTTGTCGCACCCAGACCCAGTATGAAAATACAAAAATGACTGATCTGTTAACTCTTAATGTACCTGAAATAAGCACTAGTAAAATAATTAAAATCCGTTGTAGTATTTAATGTGAGACCACCAGCGATATTACATTTCATACAAAATATAGCTGTCACACAGTATTGGTGTCATTTCCACCACAGCACTGTAATTTCCTTTTAAAACGTTTGTGTTAAAGATTATTTAGACGGTCTCTGTGGAAATGTTCACGATAGAGCACGTGTTGGAGAAATTTTCATCAACAAAAAACGAAGAAAAATCAAGCGAAATATTGCTTGATCAGTAAAGACATTGATTCCATGTAATTTCCAAACATGCTGTACCTTCAAGGTCGTTTTTGAAATTTTTTTTTTAATTAATTCTGTGTTGGAATCAATAGTTGTTTTTTGTGTCTGTGGTTTTGTTTGTTTGGGTTTTTTGCCTTGCCATGAGTTGTGTCAGTTATTCACAGTGAGACTTTTTATACATCAAACTCACTACACCAAAAACAGGTGTTGTTATGTTTAATGACTTTGTGAATTGAATTTGTGAAAGAGTTATTAGTGTTATTCATTAATCAATTATCCCCAATGTCATTCCAAACTCTTCAGAACCCAATTTTCTGGCTTCTGACTGTGCCATTGACTGCCAAACAATAACACTGTCAAGGAGCAGAGAAGTATGAAAGATGTCATCTGGCTGGGCTGCTCCATTCGCCTTCAGGGGTGCAAACGTTATGACGCTTCAAAAATACTTTCTGTATGGAAAGAAAACAAAACTAGCAAGTTTAATCAAAGATTTGGCATCAGAACGTCACCGTAGTTTTTACACAGTTCTGTATGAGCAGCAATGGAAAGCTATACTGTTTGTACAAACACCCATATACAGCTATACAATATATATTTCTTAAGGATTTATGCATGATTATGCAATGATGATGGAGAATATTTAATGAATTCTTAACCTTAAAGTTTGTTCAATAAATATAGTTTACAAAATATGTTTTTTATGGAGCCAAGTTAAATAGGAATCTGCTAAACCTAATTCATGATGACACAGCACTTTATTTAGCTAGCAGCTGTAGAAGAAATACAACACCATCACACTTACGCTGGGTAGTAGAGGTTGTATAATAGATATCCTGATTCATGCTTACAGCTACTGACTCAGCTGTAGTAAAGCAAAGGTTCCATCAAAATAATGCATATAGCATGCATATACGTAAATAAAGGCTTACATAAATGCATGTGGAAGAATAGCTTGAGACATTTATATATTGTTGTATAGCAGAAACATTCCCTGTCTCAAAATGAGCAAGTTGGCCACAAGAAATGTAGCTTCCATTTTTTTTTTTTTAGAGAATTACAGTGACGTTCATAATATTACTACACGTTTATTGTTGTCATTTAGGCCTTGACGATACTGCTGTAATCTTTGGCAGTGATCCAGAGGGTGAGTTCAGAGGGAATTTCCCCTCACATATTGCCAGGTCATTGCTCAGATCCCTGTCTCACATGATCAGAGACAACACGAACTCTGTCCTGCAGTGACGCTGGACATCCCCTCCTGCCAAGACGCGCTCGCCTCAGCGATTGGCTGATGTACTGCTGGATTTGCATATGACGCTCCGGCTTATATACGGAACTGCGGGCTGAGGTAGGAAACGCAATCTCACGCAGCCAGCGCAGAGTCCCGTGTTCAAGAAACGCATTTTCTACTGCGCAACACATCCAGAGGTTCGATCCGAGACGCAATTTTTCGCCACGATGTCGATGACAGTGAAAGCTTACCTTATCGGTAAGGACGACTGCAACAAGGAGATCCGCCGCTTTGCCGTGGATCAGGGTGTCTCAACAAGTTTTGAGTATTTGAAGACAAAAGTGCTCGATGTTTTCGTCGGTCTCAGGACTGCGCCCTTCCAGCTGTCGTATAAAGGTAATCAGCTTTTATCTCTTTTTTTATTATTATTAGTTTTATTTTATGTACCCGCAAATGCAAACATACAATAATTGTCGTTTCTTATAGTTAATACTATAAATTATTGTTTAACGTGTCTAACTTACTTGAAGTTTAAATGAGATTTAAAAAAGAGACATTATACATAACGCACAACTTTTAGGAAAATAAACCTCTTTTAAATGAAATATAATACTTTGCGCATTGATACAGCTCAATTAAAAGTTACGTGAGCACTGTGCTATTAAATTACCACGAAGGCAAGGACAGCAGCAGAATCTACGTACAATAATATTATTGTAGTAAATATTGTGCCGTGCTCTGTTTTTCTGGACTTTGTCTTTAGATGACGATGGTGACTTGATTGCTTTCTCCTCTGACGATGAGCTAATGATGGGGTTGGCTCTTGTGAAGGATGACACCTTCCGTATCTACATCAAGCGTAAGTAATAGCCTATAAGGAAACTACTAACTTTTTAATTATTTTTATCTGTTTACATCTTGGTGTGTGTTATTTGCTCCAAATTTGCTTAAACAAGAACATTTATTTACATTAATTTAACATTAATGTATCTAGCACTTGCGTTATTCCTTTCAGGATATGAGTTTTAGTCAGGAAACAGTAACCAACAAAATTATATTTGATATAAAAAAAACTTGTTAGAGGCAGTAAAAAAAAAACTGCTGCCCTCCACTGGAGACAGCAAGAGTGAAGGCAAAGGCTTGTCACACCTTATAAGGTTCAATGACATGCTTCAGATCGATTAAGATTTCATAAAGACAATAACTGTGCTGTTTTCTTCTATGAAGAACATCAGTCTTTGAATTAAAATTCATTTGTCTGGCTTGGAAGTGTAATTTTTTTGAAGCCTGTAATAAAATTCAAACCTAATCAGATTGCACAAATCAAAGTCGTTGTGCTGTCATTGTTGGCAAGAAAAATATAAACAGGAAGCATCCCAGAAAGACCAACAGACTCTGAAAGGATCTGTCTGAAATCGCATGCTCTGTGACTAGGTACTTCTGAATAAGCACTTATGAATATTAAAAAAGCTTGTAATCTATACAACATTTGCCATGCAAGTGTCCTTTGCGTCACCATATTTTAGGGCATCCCTGCACAGGGCAGAAGTCAAAGTCAGTATTCATTTTAAAAAGATAATAATCATTTTATGAAAAGCCTAGGTAAGTTCAAGCCAAATGGAGGAACTCCACACAACTTCATACATATTTTCATCCATTGACCCCATTAATATAAAGTAGCCTGCCATGGTAAAATCTAAGTAATGTTCAGCGTTTTTGCAATTATTTGTGATATTCTTTAATTGGTTCTCTAGCTCATTCTTAGCATTTGAATCCTTGACTACTGTAAATTCTGTATTCTCTGCTATCTGCCTGGTAATAGACACATTAAACGCTCTCTTGGTGGGAGACAATGACAATACCTTCAAAGAATGTTAACGCATACTGGCCCGGTTTCACAAACGGGGCTTAGCTTAAGCTTAAGTGCATCTTAACACAGAACAATGACACTGACATGTTTTAAGATACGTCAGAGCAAGATATCTTCATCTGAGACAGCTCAAACATGCAATTTAGTCTGTGAAACTGGGGGACTGAGTCTTTCAAATGTCTCCAATGCACGCAAACACCGCAGTTAACAGCAATACTCTCACATTTCTTCCCTCTTCAGAAAAAAAGGAGCACAGACGTGATCCTTCACCTCATGGGATCCCTGGGTTTTCATTCCCCCTGCATCATGGAGGCCCTCACTTTAGCCCCCCAGGCCCTAATCCTATGGGTCCACCTCCAATGGGTCCTCACATGGGGCCTCCCCCTCATCACCCTCCCCCTCATCATCCTCCTATGGAGCACCCAGGGGTGACCTGTGATGGGTGCGATGGGCCAGTGGCTGGAACCCGTTTCAAGTGCACCGTTTGCCCTGATTATGACTTGTGCCCCTCCTGCCAGAGTAAAGGCCTCCACAAGGAGCACGCTCTCCTGCCCATCTTTCACCCCATGTCCAACATGTTTGAGGTGAAGGCCTGTGTTATTGCTTTTGTGTCTGTCTGTGTGTGTGTGCTGTACTATATGCAGTACATTAGTGTTTCCGCATGAACATACTGATTCCAGTAAATCTTTTGTGTGCAGTGGCTTCCTCGTGGGAAGTTTTGGCGTAAGATGAGACACTGCATGTGGGCAAATACCCATGCTCAAGCTCAAGCCCAGGCCCAAAACCAGGCTCAGCCAGGCCCATCTGGAGTCCAACAAAACCAAGATGCTTCTGGAAAAATGAACGAGAACGGTGAGACGCCATTAATCAAATGGTCTTATATTAAACAACGACGTGTGTGTGAAAGAAGAAAGAGGAACGCACCAGGGCTTGTGCGAATGAGTTGTGAAAGATGCGATTGTTGGTCAGTTTGTGAACAGCTGAGGAATTGGGTAGTACCTTTGTGCACACTGCTTTGGTTTGGTTGACATATTGATGAAATCTTGCTTCCAATGCTGTAGACCAACACCTCCCTGACAGAAACTGTATTATTCTCCACAGGTGCTACTGACCCCTCCAAGGCTAATATGGAGTACCTAAAGAACATTGGAGAGGAAGTAGCAGCCATGTTGAGCCCCCTTGGTAGGTTCCCTTCTTGATGCTTTAGGTCTTTCCCAAACATTTTGGGTTCTAACACACTTCACGCATGTCAGAAATATGCCATGTTTGGCATCCGTCAAAATAAAACCGCTTCTTCCCTTCTAGGCATAGATGTGGACATCGACGTTGAGCATGAGGGGAAGCGGAGCAAGGTTGCACCAACTCCTCCTGCCTCCAGTGAACCAGCCAGTGCTTGGAGTGAGAGCGGATCCATAGGGCTTCTATCCAGAGGGTCTGGTCCTGGAAGTCAGGTCACCGAAGAGAGCATCAGTGAGGGAACAAAGGTAAATTCAACAGTGCCCGATAGCAGGGGTGTAGCCATCATTTCAGAAGTGTCTAACTAAGAGGTTTTATTTTGCTCTCATCTCTTACTTTTCAAATACACTAGGGTTTGTAAATATACTACACTTTTTTTTTTTTCATTTTTTCACAAAACAGAATATTTATTTATGGTTGCTATAGGCCACTGTAATAAATGCCATGTACTTTATTAGCTGGAGGTGACCAGTTTTTTTTTATTCAGCTTAGCTACAACGGTAGCCGGATATCTTTTGTCTTTATTCTGGATTTCCTGTATGTCATAAGTTATTACTTTTAGGAGTCCATTTTGGATTCTCTGTGTGAGAACGCCCTACAGCTTATAAATGAAACACACACTACATGAGTGTTTAGCGCTCTTGACCTTTTCTCTGGGAATTTAAACCTAGATATATTTATCTACATGAACACTTGCTCGAAAAAGTGCAGGGGACAAGTTTGTGGGTGTATTCTTCACCCCTACCTGAAAGTATACAGGATTGTGACATCTCCAGTTTTCAAAGCCAAAAAAGTTACATATTAAAAGGCAGAGAAGGTGCATTTGGTTAACATTCATTCCTTCTATCCTAGGGTCAGAAAGACCAAGGCAGTGATGAGGAATGGACTCATCTTAGCTCTAAAGAGGTAGACCCCTCCACAGGAGAGCTGCAGTCCCTCAAGATGGAGCAGGATGGGACAGATCTTCCAGCCATGCTGAGTACCGACTCCAGCACAAGCACCTCCGAGGGTCCCACTGGTCTGCGCGAGGCAGCTCTCTACCCACACCTTCCCCAAGGTACAGTGCATCGTCATCAGTTCCAGTCCACTTCATATTAAATTGAGGAGTCCTGAATTAATGTCTTCTTTTTGCAGATGCAGACCCCAGGCTGGTGGAGTCTCTTTCTCAGATGCTCTCCATGGGCTTCACCGATGAGGGTGGATGGTTGACCAGACTGCTCCACACCAAGAATTTCGACATCGGATCGGCGCTAGATACCATCCAGTACTCCAAACCTGGCCCACCGAAGTAGAGAAGGAGAGCAGGAACAAAGAAGACCAGAGCCATCAAAATTATTTTTGAAAAATTCTGGCCTATTTTCAACAAAGTTTTTCAACAAAACATTATTTACGTGAATGCTATCAACAATATCAATTACTCAGGTGACTGGCACGTAGTCAAGTTCGTTATTGGGCTTTTATGCAAAATAGATATCTTCAGCATTACACCTCATGTTAGACATCATTATCTTTGTATATTCATATTAAATAAAGTAGAGGTCTACATTTGTGCGATTTTTGCTATTTGAATTTACACAACATAAGAAGAGTTTGTAGGTGAAGCAGAAACCTGGGGGTATTTTTGTTAGTTTGAATAAACAGATGGAATCAGGTTGAACGTCACTGTAGGTCTTCTAAAATTCCTGTCCTTTTCATCCTCAATAAAACGCAAAGACAAAAAAGAAGTTGTCTGTATTTTATTAAACGTGCAGAATACTGTGGAAAATGGTTTAACTACCAATGCATTTTTGTATTTATTGAAGAGGATATGACAACATCATACAAATAGAATGCAATTTATTCTCAAAATGTGTCATCAAAGTCTTCATCAGTAAAGAACAGGGAGTTTATAAAAAGGCCTGAACACGGCATTTTGGTTAGTGTTGGCTGTTTACAGACAGCATTTTCAAAACTGTCTGCTTTCGAGCTGTGACAGTTTGGACTGGATACATTTCCACCAACAGAATTCTGCCTCCTCTGAGCGCCACTGTCTGTCTTTTCATCCGGTGAATATGTGAATTTTTCAGAGTCTTTAAGAGCTTCTGTGCAACAAGCCACTGCTGTGTTATCACTGTAACTAGAGCAATCATGAGCTTCGTAGTCTTCCTCTTCCTGCTGATTAGGGTCAACTGTGAGGAATTTATCCCATTTAGAGGTCTTATTCTCAATCTTTGAGTTGCCAAACTTCTGATGAGAAGAAACAGGAGGACTCTTGTTATGCTGGGGAAGACTTTCGGTTACCTCAACTGTTGGCCGCTTATGTGAAGAGTTGCACTGATGTTTATTTTCTCCTGAGGCTGTAGGGTAACAAACAGCCTGGAGGGGTGATGGGAGATTTGTGCTAGAGCATGGCTCCACATCACCTGACCTGCCACAGGAAGAATGTTTGGAAGCAGATCCTTTACTCCA
The DNA here is from genome assembly GCA_032361165.1 of Enteromius paludinosus. NCBI lineage: Eukaryota > Metazoa > Chordata > Actinopteri > Cypriniformes > Cyprinidae > Enteromius > Enteromius paludinosus. The sequence goes on from JAUMHQ010000071.1 coordinate 2,304,576, forward strand.
TGATGATTTGAACCTACTGTCATGCTGCAGTGGCTGCGATAGATACAAGACGTGTTTAGTGCTGAAATTGTTTTTAAATTGCATTTTACAGTATCTTAGCGCTTGAGTCTGTTGCAGATGTGTTCAAGTGTCTTGTGTAGCTTACCAGATACGACCGACTCTTAAATCCAGTCCATGACTCCTCATCCTCACAGTTACCATCACGTCCACCAAAAGACTCTGAAGATATTGTTTTCCTTTTCCTGTAAAATTATGTTACATCAGAGTTTGTTCACATGCTTAAGATATGTTGCAGTCTGGAAAATACAAGACAACTTTTCCAAAATCATGTGTGATTCTTTGGTCATTTATTTATTAAATCAATTAAAAGCCATAGTATTTTGCCCCATTAACAGATTAAATGCCTATTTTTGAATGAATGTTGAGTGGTACCTGGTTCCTTGGTTCCTGAATCGGTGTCTTTCTGTATAAACATTCTCATCTTCTTCCTCGTCTTCGTGTCCATCTGGACCCTCAGCTGTTTGATCAGTGTATTTACTCCAGCGGCTGACATGAGCCACTTCCTGCTACAAAGAGAGAAGGCTTTTAAGACACAACATGTTGATTCTCGGTTGATCTACATGTGACTTCTCGATTTCTCTCTGCATGATAACCATTTCACGAGTTCGTGCTTCCTTATGATAATAATAATAATAATAATAATAATAATAATAAAACATATTTGGCGTGCTGGTCGGGGGGTGAGCCAGGAGATCGGTCCGGCTTGAATCCTGCGTGCCCCCCGTGCGGGAAGGTGTGGGACGAGGCGGAGAAGGGATAACGGTACGTTCACACGGGGCGTCAGCGTCAACGCTTGACGGAAGGCGTGGCTGAAGTTTGGCACGGACACCTGGTCATA
>JAUMHQ010000071.1:2321670-2341376 GCA_032361165.1 Enteromius paludinosus
AACGATAGATAGATAGAACGATAGATAGATAGAACGATAGATAGATAGAACGATAGATAGATAGAACGATAGATAGAACAATAGATAGATAGAACAATAGATAGATAGAATGATAGATAGATAGATAGATATAGATAAAGCATGTAGATCATGTTTTGACCATTTTTAATCTGATCGTGACAAAGTCCTATTTTTTGTTTGATAGCAGAGACTTGGTTATTTTGATATATAATATGTTCATATAAGTATAGCAGAAAATATTCTGAAGGCCATCAATCTTGGGTGAAAATCATAACCAATGCTGGCGGTGACTGGCAACGTAAAAAAATGCTTTAAAGAATTTAAAGATGTGCTTGGCCTACATGCCATCACCTGCCAAACTGCTCCAAAGCAGGAAGTGGTTACATTTAAATGTATGTTTTCTTTGGAATAATATGTACTGATGACAGCACAATAGCACCAGTAACATGAGTGAAATAATGAAACCAGGTGCTCAGAAAGAAGATATCAGGATCATGGGATCCGAGTGACAGACTCACCAAAGGTTTTCTCCAGTTCCTCACATCTCCTCACCTCGTTCACAAACTTCCTCTGGAACGCGTTCACATTGGGATTCAGCTGAGATTAGGATTTCAAACAAAGACACGTTATCATCATCTTTCTGACATCAGCAATTCAATAGAAGGTAAAGACACTTTATAAAACAGGGTTTCGGTTACATCTCTGAACTCCACTATCCCCAGCTCTCCGAGTTCACTGACGCAGTTGTAAGCCGATCCCGACTGGAGGAAGATCTGAACCAGACAGACCTCTTCACTACGGAACAGAGAGCCCATGACCTGAAACACAATCAAACAGCAAGAATGGCTTCTTCTGTGTGGACACACTTGGACAATCCTCATGTGAACTGACACAGCACTTCCTCTTCTGCTTTGAGTCAGTAAGCATGAGCATGAGTGCGTGTTCCTCTCTGAGGATTTTTTTAGGTTTCACAACGGCACCTGTGACTGTGAAATCACGGGGATACGTGGGCAATGTGAAACTAAATATATTCAACAATTCATTTTCAAATATTAAAAAAATTATTAATGCATCACTTTTGTATAATTGTTAGGCATGTAGTTATGCTGACGTCCTTCGAACTGAAATATATGAGCTAAATGACATCGCAGAACCCTTTACTTGAATATAAAAGACTTAAAGATCTGATTTTGATCACATGCATCATCACAGGTTGACAGCTAATTACTTCTAGAACATAGACACATAAATGCAGCAGAAGTCACACGAGCCTGAACTAATCAAGCCCCGTGATAATTGAATGAATGTTGAAATACAGGACAATACACACATCTGGGCAACAGTTCCTCGTTTTACAGGAATTCCGCTACATTATAAAATGAGGACATTTATCAAAATTCCTCCATGCACGTTATCTAATATACTTTTGACTGTCTGTTAGCTTGCAAAATGTAGAACACAATAAAGTTTAATTTTCCCTCCTCTGATATTTTAAACACTCACGAACACCATTAAGCGGTAGGGATCCATACTGCTCAGATTAATATGTAGATCATGAGTCGAAACTGGCGGATAACCTGCGTGATATTGTGTGTTTAGGTACCAAACAATGTTAGGAGCAGAGAAAACACCAATGTAAACACCAACTACTGCAAACTTACCGGATGATGGAGCGCCGACACCGACAGAGACTCGCTGTTAACGTCTGTATATGAATGTTTCCTAACGGAGCGCGAGGCGAGACTTGTTGAAAGAATAAAGTTATAGCAGCTGTACTGAGAGAATCACGAACTTCCCGTTTCTCCAGACAGTCACGTTACTGCAGCGCGTCACGTGACTCCAGGGACAAACTCCAGGGGCCATCAGTCTGTTTATGAGCCACAATGTTCTTACTTATTTATGCTCTTTTAATCTAGCGTCTTTTTTTTTTTTTTTTATGTGAAAGATTTTTTTTTGCGATTTCCTAAACTAAATGTAAAATTAATTGAAAGGAAGTTGATATTCCCTTGGAGGGTGCTAGCGCTTATAAAGCTGAATCATGAACCCAGTACATGCGCTAAGGTTTTGAGAAAACACTCAATTTTCTCAATTTCTGGGGGATTTAAAATAGCAGATAATACATTATATACATATATATTCTGAATGTTTTTACAGAGGTATGTATTCATATACAAACAAACAAATCCCAGGAATTAGAAAAAGTTTGGTGTAAGTGCTCAAGTGGGAGATTTATGCCGGTGTAGAACAACTATGAAACTTTTTTTTCCCCTTTCAACTAGTCTGAAAGGGTTTATAAAAAAAAAACAAAAAAAACAGCACAAAATCTCAGACTTCACAGGTGCATGGAGGATTTTTTAAATTTTTTGCCTGCAGTGGGATTTCCTTAAATCTAGGGGCCACTTTAGAAAGGACATAAGCTATAAAACTTATTTGTTAGCTAGAATATAAGTCAAAGCTCAACAAGACTGCACTTATAAAGAGGGTATGGGTATTTAAAATGTAAAAAAATCCCTGCACTATTGATTTATAGTAGAATCTTGATCCATAAGAGCAAAACACATCAGGTTTGTGGGGTGTATTTGTGAATTACCAACCACTAACAAAAGACATTTTTCCTCCCCTGCCCATCTGTTAAATGAGGTTGTCAAGTGACAGGAGCTGCATGGAAGAACAAAGGCACACAGTCGCTCTAAAGTGGCATTTAGAAGTCTATCTTAATGTTGTTCAGAGATGGGTTAAATGCACTCAAAACAGCTGTATGGTTTTTCTCCAGGCGGAAGTAGAACAAAGCAGCCTTAACCTGAAGGCATAAAGCCTCATGAGCATTTCCCAGTCAATGCGGTTTAAACTTTTTTTAATCTAAAATGTCAGGAGAGGCAAACCATTTTATGAACGAGCAATGCATTTTCAGGAATTACAATATAGCCAGTCAAAGATGAGGCATATTGTGCACATGTGGTCTTAAAACCCCACAAAGTCCAGAAATACGTGAAAAACCATACTACAAAGCAATGACCGAACACACAGCCATTCTCTCCAATATTTCTTTATTTTGTAAGTTACAGTGGAGGGAGACCGTATTTACTTCAGAGCAGTTCAAACCAGAGCACTCGTCTCTTAAGTGCTTCACTCATACGTAGTATGGGGCAGGAACAGAACTGGACGTCTGCAGATCTTCACATCTTTCCTGTAACAAAAGAAACCATGTCAAACACAGATGGACACTCAGTGATCAGTTAAATCGAATGTAGCAGGCTTTGTCAGATTTCTGTAGAAGGTCTCAACAAAAATCAGTGCCAACCCTGCATATGCTATCCCAAGTTTTAAAAGACATCACAGAGAAACAGTTCTGCCATGATGGTATCAACTTGGATCACAACATTAAAGTAAAAGCTTACCCACAACAGGATGACCTCGATGGACATTCCAGCTCTTTAAACGATTACACCAGGATCATAGTATCCTCGGTGACCTGTAACAACAGTCCTAGTTAGAAACTCTGGCTCACGCCTGAAACTTCAAGAATCGTCTGATTTGAGTGTTCACCCCCAGACTAGGTCTGCCCCATTTTGTGAGCACAGACCACTCTCAGAAGGCACAGCTTGCCCAGTGCTACACAACAGGATTCACTAAAACAGCCAAACCTGGAGGAGCACAAACGGCAGCACCTTTCTCTTCCAGCAGAGTAACACTAGCTCAGGCATGGACGGGCCTGCACAGCTGACTACCGCTGGGGTCTCAAAACAGAGAGGGGGCGCTTCACACTTACATCAGAGCTGCAGCAGCGGAGGAGTCTCCATCTGGAGGACATGCAGGCCACATTCAGCCCCCTGAAACAAGAGACCGGTTCACATTAAACTCTGTAAAGTTACTAGTGTTCTGTAGTGTGTACGGGCGTTTCAACAACACGTGTATGGAAATTTACACTCCTGATTTAAACTACGGGAGAAGTGGGGATTTTATAAGAGATTAAAGTTAGTTAACTTAATTTCACAGGAAAAGACAAACGGTCAAGAAAATTGCCACGTGCTTAAACTCGCCCATGAGTTGGTATCAAGCATCATTTCGAAATAGACGATTTGATAAGAAACCTAGCTTGAAAACAAACGTGTTGTGGTAATACCTTACCTTCCTGCAGCAGTCTCAGCTTTTCGTTATTGTCTGCTTTGACGTCCTTCCACAGAAACATCGCAAAAACCAGAGAGAGCACGCTGTGTAGCGCGCCGGTATTTATAGCGCTGCTAAATACCATCGAAGAAGAGAGCGCGTGACATCACATAGTGACGTCTGATTCAGGAGTGAATCGCTTTTATGAACTGATTCTTTTTAATGATTCATTCGAGTCGATTCGCAAACCGCTCGTTGCTTTTTCCTGTTCGAACGTGCAATCCGCAATAAACAAAAAGAGAATAAGAAGGAAAACATCGACCGTTGCTGAAATACGTTATATTTACGTTAATAAAACACTAATAAATAGTTCAGGTGTAAATATTTACTTGCACTTAGACCCGTTTTTTAGTCCTGGCCACTGCATTAGTAATCCCTCATGAGCTTGAAAATGAGTAAAAAAAATATATATTAAATGCATAATATACTATTACTAACTTCAAAATGTGCATTATGCCTCTGTTTACTATGGTTAGACCTGGTTACAAAAAACACAGCACCTCAGTGGTTCTCAAACCTGTGGGGACCCCCATCAACCTTTTGTATGTCTCTCTCATAGGCCACACTCAGTTCAAGTCTTGCTGATTCTAATAAAGAGCTGATGAGTTCAATTATGTGTGTTAAACGAGAGAGACAATATATGCTGTGGTTGGGGGTCTCCAGGACTGGTTTGAGAACCACTGCTGTACAGGACCGCTTTAGTCGTTTTATTCCTGAAATTTAAATAGCATTTTCACATGCTAAATGCACATTTTAATAAGCATGAAAATACATTACTGCTGTGCATCTTGAAACAAATCAATGGCACTGACATGACCAAAATACATGCAACTGAACAACAACCAAAATCAGAAATCTTGTCTCGTCACAGTAATGTGACTGCTATCAGTCACCATGAGATGGCATTTTACTTTTTTAAGTGACACACACTAATACAATATTTCACACAAAATATGAAGCGAGTAGTTCTTTGCCTAATCTTATACATCATGAATAAATTGTATTTGACTTGAGAGAGGTCTATCCCCCCAAACAGGCCTATTCTATTCTTGTTGTGACTTTTCCAGACGTTTCATTGCATTTCCCACAGAATAATGATGTCATTGACAGAGATTGATCAAACCAGCAATGCTCTGAATGACATGTGAGCACATAAACACACAGACAGCAGCGGTTTATTGCCTTTCCCAAGAGCTCTGGCGTCATTATGTCCTATAAAAGGGTCATTCTCACTGAGATCCCAAGTCTAGCATCTTTTCCTCTCCTGTCTCCCACTGTTCAGCTGGGATTCTTGACCATGCCTGAAGCATCACCATGGCAACGTTTACAAGTTGTCAAGAGAAGGGGATGAGAGATCAGGGGCCTTTGAGTGCAACCGAGGGCCACAAAACAATGAGCTGTTAATGAGGACTGCAAAATAAGAGGAAGTTTCAGGACCTTCTGGTTCATTTGACCACGCTGACCTTATCATTTTGGCATAGAGTGAGAACAATAAAGGCTATCCGAAAGAACCTAAAATGCAGCCGCCCTATTACCAGCAGTGCTGGACAGATGACTTACAAATTACAATTTGTTACTGATTCCAAATGAAATGTTATTAACACTATCTGTTACATTCAACATTTTAGGTCATATAATCAGATTACTTTTGACACATCTTGTTTTTACATAAATACAAAGAGTAGGAAAACATATTCTGTGCATTGAAGTGTATTAGACATTATATTATGTCAGGTTTTCCCAACCTGGTTTGTGAAGGAACTGCAGCGGGTTTATGACCTTACCGAAAAATTGAAACAAATAATTTTCAATTGAATAAAAAATTTATAGATATATATATACATATATATTTTTGTACTTGCATGTCATGTGACCAACCAACTTCAGAGAACAATGAACATGCAAATGTTATACTTCCTTTAAAAATATTCCTGGGGTATAAGCTATTTTAAATAAACAAGGATCAGGTGACAAAATGTAAATCCAATAATCCATAAGGTAACTGTAGCATGATTACGAGTATATTCTAATATAATTTAATCAAATTATTTTTGGAATCTGATTATGTAACCCAGATTATGTGCAATCAGTTTCTACCCAACTCTGATTACAATGTTAGGGGTAACACAATGCAAGTAAAGTTAGTTGGATTACTTTTTGCAAGTAACTAGTAAAATAATGCATTACTTTTACATTTATTAGAAAATCTGAATTAATTTTTTAAAAAGTAAAGCACTTTTTTCTTTTTGCTATCAAAAATTTATCAGCAAGCCAAGATCAGGTATCAAAAAGTAACACTTTGAACGCATTGCTTTATAATAGAGTATGCAATATTGCAATTACTTTGAAAGTAACTTTGCCCTACATGTCTTCATTTTATAACTAAAGAGAATAATAATGCTTTAGACAAATCGGTTTTAAATATTCACTCACATAAGATGAAGACTCAGCTGTTTGTTGTACTTAAGACACACTATAAGTCTGTTGCACAATCTGACATGTGCTTAAAAGGTGCCATAGAATGGAAAACTGAATTGAGCTTGGCATGGTTGAATAATAACAGTTCAGTGCATGGACATAACATACTGCGAGTCTCAAACACCATCGTTTCCTACTTCTTATAGAAATCAAGTGTTTGCAAAAGACGACTGAAAAACGGTCAAATTCCAACACAACACAGACTGTTTCGTAACAGTCTAGAGGCGTAATAGTTAGGGCCTGTTCCATAAAGCAAGTTTACCAAATTAGCCAGGCTTATTCCAGTGAGCCTTTCTTATTTTGAACCAAATCAACTAACAAGAAGTCAGACTTAACTGAAGTAAACCTGGCTTACTTGGTAAACTTGTTTTATGGAACCGGCTCCAGATGAAACACTACTACATGGGTATTTTGTTACATTAGACACATGCTTGTCAGTGATGCATTTCTACAGTAGTACTGATAATGATCAACGTTCAGCGTTCATAATCACAGGTGTCTGCATGAAGTCCGAAACATAGTGCACCTTACCCGTGTTTTATTAACCAGCATTAATTTAAAGTTAAATAACCTTTAAAGAAGAAATAAACACTTAAAAGGATAAAGTAAATTAATTTTTTATTTCAAATACTCATTATTTACAAATACAAATAATACAAATGGCGGCTGAGTTTTTGATTCTGTTAACTTAACATTCCATATAAACAAAACACACAAGTACAGCAGATTGCTACAAAGACCGTTTCTGCCAGCATTAAATCTCTCTTTCATCTGTAAAGTGCATCAGAGACGAAGGAACCCAACATGTACAAATGGACACACAATTTACTTCAACGTTTGATTTGGGGTCTCCAATTATTACATGCATGATCTTTAACTGACGTTTTGCGTCATTATTTTGTACCTGTAACTGAAGTAAGCAGTCAATTTAACCTCAATCAAAGGGCAAGTTAAAAATTTATATCCCACATGACAGGAGCGTTCACTTTATCATTAACCGTGATCGGTTTGACTGTGGCAGCTCCATTCTAACATCACAAACAAAACACAAATTGAAAGAAGGTCCTGGTAGGAATCCTTCTGATGTGCGCTGTAACCTGCACAGAGCACTCGAGTGTTCAGAGGTAGAGCTAAAGACAGTGCTGGACGAGACATTTTCCATCAAAGTCCTGAAACGAGAGGCGACCTGAATAATCAGCGGAGAGCTCTGAAAGTAGCAGGCACTCTGCTCGGATGTATTACAGAGTCCATTCTGGACCGACCCAATGAATGGCTCCTTTATGTACTGGCAGTTGACCGCTCACACAAAAACCTTGACACCCAGCAGCGAAAATCATATCAATTGAGTTCCTTACACATGCTACGACGTGCATAGGAAACATCAACCTCCTCAAGAGTTCGAGAAAGCAGATATCATCTCCACATGGGCTGGGGAGCAGGTTTGTGAACTTTAGGGCTCGGGATTCTGGTGCCGGGAGGCTTGGTGGTCTTGGCTTTGGCTGCACTTATGATGGCTGTGCGGATGGTCTTTGCAGTCGTAGCAGCGGTGGGAGAGTGCATGCTCTGGGGAGACTGGGATTCAGAGTTGGGCGCTAGGCGCTTTGAAACACGAAGCGGCGAACCCCTCACAAAAGCCTCCTGACACTTGTCTTTATCCTGGGTCAGCTTCTCTGTAGCGTTAGCCTTTTGCATCCCCGTATCGGACGGGTTGTTAACCTTCGGCCGTGCATTGCTGCTGCGCTTGAGTTCATGTTGGACGCCAGCGAAGCGCGTTGCTAGTGATGTGCGAATAGACGAGGGGCGTGTAGGGGAAGACACCTGACTAGCACCTAAACCGTCGGCAGGAGTCGGCTCTGCCTTTGTGCGCACTCTCGGGATCCCGCTGCTGTTGGAGGGCCCTCCTCGCTGTACCAGCAGTCTTTTGGTTGGTCCTCGAGTCGGTGACTTTACCAGACGGGAATCATCCTTGGTATGTGGCGAGCTTGTGCCGTCCTGCTCTTTCTTCCATTTGGAGCAGTGATTGGTGGTGGGCCGCGTCACACTTGGAGAGAGGCTCTCGTAGGAGCGTAAAGCCCTCACTAGGGTGTGACACTCCAGCGTCTCTCCTATTGCTGGGTAAACATGCTCTCTTTCTGAGCTACAGGACTCTTCAGGAGGAGACGATGCACTTGACCACGTCTCTCTCTGTGGTGTAACTCCCTTTAGAGATTTGCCATTTACACACTTGTTATTCTTCGCATCCTTCGAGGTATCGGTTTCGATCTGTGTCAGCCTTTCAGAAGCGCCTTGAACCGGTTTCTCAACTTTCAAAACCTTGTTAGGGGATATTCCTGTGAGCGGCAGGACATTCACTGCCCCCTGCTGCAGTGACGTTTCTGTTTCCCCCGAAGCAACAAAAGCGCTGTCACTGGGAAGTGTCCTCGTATTCGACCTGGAATGGCTTTTTATAGTATTTGGGGAAACCACTGCATGGTCACACGTCAAATCTGTGCCTAAACGCAGAGCTTGTTTGACTTCATCTGCCCCTTTAGTCTCCTCAGTGTGGGCGTCTTTCTTTAGCAGCGAATGCATGAGCTCGGAGTCTCTGCTGAAGGCTTCAGGTTTGAGAGCATGCAGGTCTGAGTGGTTGGACTGCTGGTGCTGTGGGTTGTGAGACTTCACGTTTCTCTCTCCGGAGCGGAGGAAGTACTGTGAGAGTCTGCGCAGGCTGCGGCGGCTCCCCGTGTAGCTCAGGCTCCTCTGCAGAGCATGCTCCAGGTCTGAAGACTCCTGCTCCGCTTCCAGTCCGGTGCACAGAGCCAGAGAGCGACGCTTCTCCACATTCTCACGCTCGCGCGCCAGACGCCGCTGCTCCTGTATCTCCCTCTCAGTGTTCTCCTGAATCAAATAGGAAAAAATCATGTTTAAATCATGAACTTTACTATCATAGATCTGTTTAAACCTGGCATTTCAATGAACTGATGAGTCACAGATTCATGTCAGTTAAAATGCTCATGGACGCCACCAGGCATTTTCCATGCATTAAGAAAAATGCATGCAAGTATATCACCACATATAGTTATTGGATATTAAAAAAATGTCTAATGGCTTAATTTTATTTTATTTAAATGGTTTACTATATGTTTTACATTGTAAAAAAAAAAAATCTACGTTTAATGGTTGAACTTATGATTGAAAAAAAAACCAAACATCTTTCAATATTATTGGGATTAATAAAATCAAATATAATTGATTAAGTGCTGTCAAGTAATTCATTTAATCATTTAAAATTTTAAAATAAAAGTTTTTGTTTACATAAGATATGTTTGTGTGCTGTATTATGTCTATATAAACACACACACGTTTATATTTAAAAATATGTTAAATATATTATTTTTATATTAAATATATTTATATATAACAAATTAAATGGATATAAATCAATGCATGCAAATACATGTAAAAATTTTTGTTTAAATATATACTGTATGTGTGTGAACTTACATATACATAATGTTCACAGAACACACACAAATATTATGTACACAAAAACTTGGATGAGTTTAACAGTTTGACAGCACTTAAACATCACTTGGGTGGTTGCTCCGAATCACATTTACACAAAAAAAAAAATTAATAACATTTCAGATAACATTTTCAGATTCAGATTTTTGCAGCTCTAGCTTCAGGCAAGTGCTGGACATTTGAAATTTGAATTGGCTGTAATTTAAAGAGACAACGCCATTCAACAGAAGACGGCTCACCTGCACAGCTTTTTGGAACCGGTGGCAGAAGCAGTGGAAGATAAGGCAGGCCTCCTCCAGTTTGAAGGACTTGTCATCTTCACAGAAGAAATCCACGAGGGCCTTACTGGTCTTCTGTAAGCTTTCCAACTCTTCCTGAGCTTCCTGGAGCCTCACTTCTGCAACCTGAACAAAGGAAATTATTAAATTGCTTGGTTAACAGACACTCGAACATCTTTGAATATGATCTGGACATTGATGGGAACGAACCTCTAGAAAGGTTCTGGTCTGCTGCTCGATTTTAGCATCAGCTTGAGCTCTGACTCGGAGTTCAGCGACTCTCCTTTGTAGTCGAGAAAGATCCTCCACCAAAGACTCTTCTGACAACCTGACCAGAACAAAACAAAACAGTGATTTACATTTTCTATCCAATATTAATCACAGAGGAACATGTTGCTCTAAGTGCAATATTTGTGAAATATATAAAAAATAACCTAGTGAAAACTGGTTCATATTTCACTCCATAAAAATAAAAGTGAAAACAACAACAAAAACGTTCGTTTGGTAACAGTTTAGGGCCCAATTCTTATTATGAACTAGTTTCTTTTTTTGCAAGCATATTACTAGCATATTGGCGGTTTTTGGAATTTAGAAAGGATAAAATAATGCCTCATTCTGCATGACCATCTTTTAGGTCCCTTAAACCTACCCCATACCTAAACTTACAACTGCCTTACTAACTATTAATAAGCAACAAACTAGAAGTCTACTGAGGCAGTAGTTTGTAAATTGTGAATTGAACCCTTTACTAAGGTGTGACCCCATTGGGAAAACCTTCTATTGGTTAAATGTAAAATACTCCTTTTAATTTGAAATGAAAGGGATCCAGACATGTTCTTGACAGGTTATGCAAAATGAATCCAATGATAGTCTATTGGATTGGGAGCTTGGGAATTTTTACAGTGTTAAAAGCTTGTTTGTCTCCTGACCTTGAAGCTGGACTGACGTGACTCAAGCGACTGGGAAACATCAGCAAGTCTTTATCCTTCTTCACAGCTTCCTGAAAGTGAAAAAAAACACACACAATGAATTTGATCCAGAATTCTGTCCTACTGATTCTATTCTATCACAACAATGTCCCCAGCAGCTTTGTTTACTTAATGTTTTATCTATGAAAGAGTGGCTTATTACATGTTTACCCGTGACACTTACCATGGCCACAAAATGGAGGAGGTTCATGCCTGGCTTATTGGCTTTGGTGTCTGCCAATTTGAGTAAAGAGGAAATCCTGAATCCAGCAGCATTCCCAGCATAACCACCCTGAGAGCACAAGAGACCTCAGACTGAATTCATAACAGGAGATACGTGCTGATGCGCAAGCGTCAGATAAACACTTACAGCGTTCATGTAGTTTCCTGCCTTGAGCACCAGTCTCAGGATGTAGTGAAGCTCCGGGCAGCTCAGCAGCTCTGCACAAACAACACATGAGCGTCAACCACATCAATGAAGCCCTCCATCAGGATCCACTTACACCATCAAACGCCAGAACAAAACTCCATAAAAAGGCTGAGCGCAAGATCTCGGGTACTTCGTGGCTCACACGTGAACTTCATTACAGGTCCAAACAAATCAAGAGAGAGGAAGTTTTTACCTCGAGCCGCCTCCCGCAGACATCTGGCCGCCACACAGAGAGAGGTCACCGCAGGGTCAAACTCCTGCTGGAGGATCATGGCGTCCAGACGCATGCGAAAGCTAGAGATGATGATGAGGAGGAGCTGATTAATGAGCGAGGAGTGAAATAAACTATGACGTGGAGCAGTTATAGTCCTGAACTCTTACCTGGGTAACTCCACCAGCAAGAGAATGAAGAGATCTGGCTCTGCCAATAAACTACGGTCACCGCTGAACTTTTTCAATCTGGCCTCCTGGACAAAAAGAACACAAATAAAAAGTAGATATATTTATGAGCCTGAAGGACAAAAGCTGAACAGGTATATTGGTGGCACTAGCCAAAATTCAACTTTATCATGTTCAATAAAGATATTTTGTACATTTGTTACGGTAAATATATCAAAATTAAATTTAAAAAAAAAAACGTAATATTGCTAAGAACTTCATTTAGACGACTTTAAATGTGATTTTCTCTATATTTTTTGCCCCCTCAGATTCCAAATGTTCAAATTGTTGTATCTTGGCCAACCTATCCTAACAAACCATCCATCAATGACCCATTTATTCAGCTATTCAAAAGAATGACCCTACCACGTGGTCCAGTGTGATGATGAATACTACACAGAGTACACTAGGCTGCACACTATACTGGTATCGTGGTAATAGCATGATACTAAAGTATTAGATTCACTGATTAGAAGAACGGTTGTCTGATGGAGTGAGATGGACCGAATCAATAACAGCACTATTTGAGGTTCCAACAATTCATTTCATTAATACTGTAATTAACACATTTTCTTCATCAAAATCCAGTTTTAATGAATTAAAGTTTTTATAAACGCTCTCAATCATTTTTATCTTGATGGAAGAGTTGAATAACAAGCAGCTGCTGAACACACAAAAGTCCATGCAACTTGATATTACTCCTTTGGAATAACTCATTATTTAATTTGTTTGTTGTCACGTGGCTGTGAAACTTGTTCAGTTTGTCTCAGTGGTTTAAGTTAGATTAAACGAACATTTACACATGATAAGAAATTTAGTGGAAAGAGAAGCAGTTAAATGGAGAGAATCGGGTCTCTTTTAAAAACCTACCTATTCTCATTGGCCTATCAGGTTTTATATTGCGGTCTATTGTATTTTGTATTTGTGTTCTAATTTTGATTAAATTATTTCTAAAGCAGTGCTTCCCAAACCTGTCCTGGGGTACGTTTCCCAATAGCACCGTTAGCTCCATTGAACTCTATTGGTAATGACGGAACTTGCGACCATGGTTGCTTTTAAAAAATGCACCCCTGGACGACCCCGTGCCATGCACATATTGTATGTCTCCCTAATCAGACACACCCAATTTAGTTCTTGCAGTCTCTGCCAAGGATCTGATGAGTGGTGCCAGGCGTGTAAGACGATTGTGGAGGGCAGGGGTCCTCCAGCACAGGTTTGGAAAGCACTGTTCTAAAGGAGAAACGAGATTGCTCCTGGTCTGAAGTATACTATTTCTACTAAAGTGTAAAAGGAGATAAAGCGGAGTAAACAGATGATTTCAGACAAGCAGCATCATGTCTAATTGCTTTTAATAGGAAGCAGACTGAAGCGTGGAAGGACAGCCGTGTCTGTTTCTGTGAAGCGTGGCGTGTCAGAGAGCATACAATACCTCTTCATTATCAGGCAGCAGCTTGCAGAGTTCTGCCAGTTTCTCAGCTCCATAACGCTCGCCGACCCCTCGCTGCACATCCTCCACAATCTCCCTCGCAGCACTGAGGGAAGAGCAAACGCTGACAATTACATCACCTTCCAGCATTTTCTCTGTCCGTCCATATACAGTACAAATCTCTGGCTCAGCTGAATCAGGAACAAGAGCCAGGAACTATACTTTCTCAAAAACAGACATGACTTTATCCCTCAGTAAAAAGGTGAGAAATGCTACTTTGGCAACTGGCTGAAACAAAAAAAGCAATTAGCTTTTCTTTTAGTTATTTTACTTATTTTATTGGTTTTAGTTAATAATAATAATCCTATGTATGCAATTACAATGGAAGTCTATAGGGCAAGCTTCCCATTCTATGCAAACAGACACTTTTTGGTATCTATTGTGTGAAAACGAAGGACAGAGAAAGGTAATTGACTGATTTTTAGCACGTTAGCATTACATTAACATTTGCATTGTTTCTATGGTCATACTTGTAAAATACTTCACACTTCTCCAGCGCAATGCTTGCATTTCATTTTAAACGCATCACTCTAAATTATGTTTCTTTTATCAAAGAAATGAAAAATACACTTTCTATGATAATCGGCTACAGAAATCCAGTATCTGCAGAGTCTTGAATTTGGTCCCTTTGTCCTAAACGAGGTCACAGATACTTGTCAGTCCACTTTCACTTGGTTCCTCGGGCCAGAGTAAAGGACGTATCAAGCCCACAGCTGGTTCTTTTGCTCATAGCACAAGAGGTTCAACAAGACCACACTGGTCTATATTTTTTATTTTTCATGTCATAAAGTACTGAAAGCTCCTGCGGTTTCCTGATGAAGTGCAAAAGGTTAAGTGGGTCTATGGTAACAAAGACCTGCTTTGGCCACGGCTGAGTATAACTCGTAGTAATACACTTCAAAAGGCTGTGCTTGGGTACACAGGGAGATGTGTTTGCCTGCATAAGCACTTCTCTGTAATTCCTCCACATGTTCTGACAGATATCAGTCCCATGGAAAGGCTTTTCAACTCAAATGGGCACTGCTGCACCCTTATATTTACTTAAGCAAGCGCTGACATGAAAAAAACAACCCTTTTGCGTAAAACAAAGACAATTGCATTGAAAGGGATGAATAATGATTTAAAGCTTATGATTTCCTGTATGAGCAGCTTTCAATCTGCAACACTGACATTTAATCTCACTGCAAAATGCAAATGATGAAAAGCCAGTGTAGAAATCAGGTTGCATTTCTGATCAAGGCTCTCATCAAGGCTCATTTGGCCAAAAAGCAGGTGTGACCTTTGCCCACGTCCGGTGACCATCAAACCCAGCTGTTCTGACAGGACAGCATCTTCTGAGGGCAATCAAAGGCTCAAAAATAAACATGACCTCGAGCTAAGGCCTGTCTGAAGTGTCAAGACGCTTTCTCTAGGAAATCTTCACTTCCTGTTTGTAACAAATGGGACAATATCACTGCCCCCATTTCTAAAACAGCTAGAGAAATCTATAGAGCAGGATGTGTTTGCTCAGTGTCTGCAGATAAATATGGTCTTTTCAAGTGGCCTGACTAATACACACGGTTCATACTTAGTAAAAATGAAACCAAAACTTACATTTTCAACTGCCGCAGAAATATCCCAACATTCATGCTGCGTTTTGCGTCAAGCAGCGTAACCTGCAAACACAAATTAAGCTAATCAGCATACAAAGTATTTACACCTTCACATTGTGTAATGTTTCACTTTTATAAGACTCCAATCTGTTCCATTGTTGCGGCTTACGAACACAAAACCCTGTGTTAACCCTGTGCGTTGCATGATGTTAACATATCCAAAGTTTTATGTGCAAGTTATACATGATGGTTATGACCTCAAACCAACAACACAGGACTTTCACAAGACCAACAATATCATGTTGCAAAATACTTTTACTTTGTACATCCTTGCTCTTACTTTGTCCACATTCGTCTCTTGTGGAGAACCACAGCGCCGTAAACTGCGCCGGAAGCCGCTGGTTCGGTCTGGCCTGTCACCCTCTTTTTGCCCAAAGAGCTCATCCAGAGAGCTCAGGTCAATGGAGAGCTCACATTCGTCGTCCGGAGAGCCGCTCCAAACACTCTTACGGCCCTCCACGCGCTCTTTGGGGATCCGCTCCCAGTTGAGGTTGCGAAGCCGGTGTTTGCGGCCAGAGTCAACTCGGGTCAGACCGCTGGCTGAGACAGGAGGAGGAGGAGGAGGAGGAGGAAGAGGAGGAGGAGGAGGAGGGATCGATGGTGGAGGGATGGGGATGGAGGCCATGAATCTCACTTCTTGTTTTTGGATGACAAAGTCTGTTCCATGAAATGTTGAAGAATTGGTTTCCAGATAAATGATATACCACTGGTGAAATATGAAGAGAAAGACGCTGTCCACTCTCCTCACGGCTGTGATGTATATCTGCAGTGGAAGGCAAGATAGATACACTGAAACAGCATTTACACAGCAAGAACAGCAGGTGAATTCAAATCACGAAAATTTCCAAACGTCTGACTGATGCTTTATACATACAGTATACGGCATACCTAAAATAACTACTGAGAGACCAGTTGGTTTTAATGCAAAAAGTCACAAATCCAACAGAAAAATGTCTGTTTAACAACAAAAGCCCAGCTGATGACAACACCTATACCAAGGCCAGATTACATCATGCTGTTCATCCTCACCCAGCACCGATCAACAAACAATGAGGCTGTTAAGAGCAAGGGGGCAACCCAAAGTGAGCCTATGGGGTCAGGCACCTGGCAACCCTTGTCGCCCAATTAACACGAGGGTGTCTGTAATGAGTGTGTGCTTCCCCTCTGCTGCCAGGAAAGAGTTTAACCTGAGGTTACACTTTCAAAAGGGTCCAAGGTGTTGAGATTTCCCAACACGTGAAGCACTCAAGCCCTGTGTGCTTCCTTCCCCCTCAGAGAAACTCCTGCCACATGTGCTCTTAGCATCTACACACCCTATGTGATGTTCCTTCCTCCGGTCCAGTTAACGGACCCGAATGAGGCCACAGGACAATGAGAGAAAAAGGGAAAAAAGAAGCTGACACAGATACTGGATTACCGGCAGATCAAATAAGAGGCTGGGCTGCCAAAAACATGAGCATGCCGTAACTGGAATCCATGTGTACGTGCACTTCCAAATACTATTCACTTTTGAAATGATAATAATCAAGATTAAAAAGTAGCAATAAAGGTTTAAGAATTTCGGGCTGATATTAAAACCTGTTCCCTCTCTCAGCCATCAGTGAGGTACCTCTCGGGATGCTTTTAAACAGTATCGTTTCACACAATCGTTTTGCACTACTGCTGTCAAATGATTAATCGCACCCATAACACGCTTTTGTGTTCTGCGTATATTTATTATCCATATATAAATACATATAGGCCTATACAGTAAATATTTGGGAAAAATGTACATGTATTTATTTATATTCATAAGTGATATATAAATATATTTCGTGTGTGTGTATTTATATACGCAGTACACAAACACATATTATGTGAAGAAAAACTTTTATTTTGGATGTGATTGTGATTAATCATTTAACAGCACTGTATTGCTCCTAATATACTTCAAATATTCGTTAATACTTCCTAAAATAAACTTTAAATCATAAACGTGTACTCAACTGTGCAATTTTGGGCCATCATGAATATGAACTAAATACTTTTAACACTCCGTATTTCCAAATGTTGTAGTACACTTGATTGTGCTAGTGAATGAAAGACCTGAAAATAAAGCACTTTGAGTACATTTTGGAAGGGCACTTTTTTCACCTCTATTATGCATTAAAAGAGAGAGAGAAAATAAAAAGAACACTTCCAGTGTAGATTGAGAATGTAGGCAGCAGATGTTTATTCAAGAACCTGCCCAAGCAAACCTAACAACAAAGATCACTTTAAAAAGTCGCACTCCTGGCCCAAATGTATCGGTCTATCAGAAACGTGATAAAGTGAGATAACTGAAGAAGAATAGAACTGGATAGAATGAAGCACATTCGTGACTACAGACACTAGAAACCTAACTGCAGACTGAACTCGTTACTTTAATTCTGTTCAATGCCACCTGAGCGCGCTCTATCAACCTTTCTTACACAAAACATTTAGGGGAAAACACAGATGTCTGATGATAAAAACGACAAGTTTTCTTCACAGACAGTTTAATTTAACACACACCGATTAGATCTTTTTGAGTAAGTTCATGAACGTCTTGGAAACTTGTGTCTGCAGCCAGCGTCTTTGTCGTATGACCAATATTTGCTTATTAAACACTGTTATTTTCAAATAGCCTAGAAATAAACCAGTAGACGTCATATATAGTAGTAGACATAATCCAGTAGAAATGTGTAGAACAAAAACAATATAAAGAAGAATGTGCATTTAGTGTCGACCTGCCTTAAAATAAATAACTATGCGATTAAACATGGCAAAGACACTAGCGTTACATACAGTGGGAAACACTGCTCGATAATGCCAGTGAAAGTACAATGCCTTAATTCAGTTTGGTGTGCGGTGCAGCAGAAAGAGACAGGCACAAATAAACAGTACTTACGTTTTACTTCGTATCATTACGCATGTAATCCGATTTAGCACTGAATAAAAAAGATATAAAAAAAAAATTCCCCGTCCACTGTGCGAATTTTTCAGGCGTGTCTTTGGGCATAAAACATTTGCAAACACACACTGAACGCCGGGCGTCTCATTAATACACTCAGTCCACTGAAAACTCCCAAACTTTCGGTGCGCTCTCTACGCAACGCTCTCCCTCTTGCGCATGCGCAGCAGCTGATGCGCTTATTGGGCTTCCCTCAGAGGAATTTACCAATCCTACTACGGGAACTCATTACTTCAACGTGATCTAATTAATATTCACGAAGTTAGCCTTCTTAATAGTAGGATTATAAAAAAAAAACGTTATGATCTTTAAATTAAGCTATATAAATTAAAATATATATGGTGTTCATAAGTGTATAATGTAGCTTATATATATATCAAAGCAGAGCCTGCAGGGAAGCTAAATCATCCCTTGTTTCTAGACAACCTTAAACAAAATTGGTGATATTACCACAAATATATGAGTTATCCATTTTACTCCATGAATTATTCAATTTTCCCTAATTTTCTACATTTGCTGTTCAATGTGATTTTTATTTTTATTATTATTTATTTATTTTTGCATTTTTTCTCTCCTTGTGTCTGAAAAATTGCATACAACTGTGGAAAAATAGCACACATGTTTGTACTTCAGAAGAAGTTATAGTATGAGGTCAGTATGATGTTAGCTCTAAACTACTGGAAGACAAAAGTTTGTTGAAATGGTAGGAGTGGGTTAATTTGAGCCAGATATCCTGAGGTAATGTGAGCCAGTGGCTCACCCCTCCTTATTATAAAACATTATTTTATTGTAATTCTTCATTATATTTCATACATGTTAGAACAAACATTTTTTTTCTTTGTTTTGAACTTGATTTTGATTTCTGTAAAATTTAAATAGAGCCCCTTAAGATGAAAATTGGCCATTTATGAAAACTGTTTATGGAAAATACTTTAACACTGTTGCCACGGGTTGAAATGGGTTTAAGCAAGCCCAATAATTCAATATGTAGCCCCTAAAATGTGAAATTTACCAGCAAGATTTTTTGGGCAATTTTTTAGGACCAATTGATTGGGCAAGATTTGCTGTGAAAACCTGGCAACCCTGGATCCACAGAACCACTTGATGAATTCTCCTTCATCAGTTAGGAACCTAGGTGTGCTGTTTGAAAACAATCTTTCATTTGAAAGCCATCTTTCTAGTATCTGTAAAACTGCATTTTTCCATCTCAAGAACATATCTAAATTGCGTCCTATACTTTCAACCTCAAATGCAGAAATGTTAGTTCATGCGTTTATGACCTCGAGGTTAGATTATTGTAATGCTTTATTGGG
>JAUMHQ010000071.1:2341696-2354916 GCA_032361165.1 Enteromius paludinosus
TCATTATACATTACCCTCACTCTGTTCTTCTACTTGATAATGTTCAGTGCTTTGCTACAATCTGTATTGTTAAAAGCACTATATAAATAAAAGTGATTTATTGATTGATCTCAAGTCAGCTTCATCCTTTGCTAAAAATACTATCATACGAGACACAAAAGGCAAAATTGACTGAGGATCAGTTCTCATACACTGGGAACATTCATTTGAGCAGCCTCTGATCTTCTTGTCCGTTCCACTATCAAGGTAAGGCTAGTCATTGCAATCTTCCTGTATGCTGGAGAAGGCTTTGATCAGTTCTGGTGATGAGAAGCCAAGATGAAGTGAGCTGAGAACCGGTCATGGGAAACAGCACAGTGAGCTTTGGAGCTTTGACCAGCACCTGAAATGAAAAAACAGAATCCCCCGAATCAGGAGAAACATGGAAATGAGAGGATATCAGGTGACAGAGCGAGTGTTGAGTCCCATCACCTCTTCATCTACAGCTTTTCTCCCAGATCAACTCAAGCTTACAGCATGCTGACAGGCACAGTTCATCAGAGCAGGCTTTCGTGAGGTTATGCCCCTATATCTCTCATCACTGCCGGGGAACTGCTGCGCCAGAATAGTATCTTTGTATCTCAGCCCTTTTTATTAAGAATTCGATGTAAAAAATGCTACCAAGATAGCAGGATGATACACACGCAGTGTTATTTTAGCTTTGCTTTCATGTTCAGTACATTGGTGGTAACAAAATTAAAAGGTGGATCATAAATCAACCAACATAAGTATGATGTTTGACTATCAGAAAAGTCAGATTCACATTGGTGCATTTTAAGAGCCATATGCTTAGATGGAAAATCTATGGTGGCCGAGAGAGCTCAACGCGCTGCAAACTTAAGAAAACACATGCAAACAGAAAAAACACATGCAAACAGAAAAAAATACATGCAAACAGAAAACAACACATGCAAACAGAAAAAACACATGCAAACAGAAAAAAATACATGCAAACAGAAAACAACACATGCAAACAGAAAAAACACATGCAAACAGAAAAAAATACATGCAAACAGAAAAACACAGAGAGGCGCTGCAAACAGCACGGACCACAACGGAAATGTTGTCAAACTGATGAAGATGTTTTCTTGCACGTGTTTTCTGAAGTTTGCAGCGCGTTGAGCTCTCTCGGCCACCGTAAAAATCCACTATTCAGTTGAAATGTAAAGTAAACAACCACAGTTAGATATTGGCATAGTATTTATTCTATAATCATTGTGTATGCTACAAAAATAGATTCAGTGGCATGCAACAAAATCAGCGCTCATTAAAAAGAATGTCACTGCAATTGTGCAGTAAAAACGGTAATAAATATCAACAACATATTGTTCAAAGATTTGGGATTTTTAGATTTTTTTGTAGAATTTTGTAGAAGTTTGTAATGCTTACACCAACACAGGATTCATTTATTTGATTAAGAATACAGTAAAATAGCTATATTGTGAAATATTATTTATTTTCTCCCATGATGGTAAAGCTAAATTTTCATCATCATTACTTCAGTCTTAAGTTTCACATCCTTCAGAAACCACATAATGCTGAAGAAATATCAACGCTAAAAAGTTGTTTCTTGAAAAAAATTTCACAAACCGCAATAAATATTTTTCATGCCGCTTTTGATGAAGACAAAATACAAAAGAATAGAATTTGAAATAGTAATGTTGAAATATTATAAATGTCTTCAACCTTTAAATAATGTAATGTATAACGAAAAAAAAACCCTAACTGAACTGAAACCTTTGAAATGAAAAGCAGAATATATACTATTCAAATACCTGGTGCACCTGGTTACTCCTGGAAACTGCATATAGCAAGTCATCCAATCAGATTGTGTGGGATGTGTGAGCGGTCGTGGGCGGCTGTCTGAGCCTATAACTGTACAAACCAGTCCTCTGTGCCATTACTTGAAAAGTATCCCGTTTCATTTTGTCCCCCTCTACCAATGGCCCAACAACAAAACAAAATGAAAAACACACTAAAGCGTATTGTCTGCAACAGCATTGATTATTTTTGGAAGTTTTTAGGAATACAGTGACTGCATCCGTGGTGTTTTCTTGGGAGTGTTTGAAGACGAGTGAAATGGCCTAGTTGTATGCTTAGACACACCTGCATTTGATCACAGACAGAGGCTCTTGGACTTTTAATGGAAACCAGGTGGCCCTATAGGAAGCCAGAGGCAGCATTCATGCAAAAATGAGACAAAGAACCAGCGAACATGGGCTTACAATTATCCAGGTGATATGCACTGAGCTGGAAGAACAGCATTCAAGAGAAAGCAGTGAAACTTAAAGACAAATTCACAAGACAGAGACCAGTCCAGACCATCAGTTAAAAACCATTACCACAGACCTATATATAAGCAGAGCATTTGAAGTTAGTCTAGCAAGTCCATTTGTTGTCTTTTTTATGCACTACTATTTGAATAAGCTGTTCTTGGCCAGAAGCCCGGGAATTGGAAGCTGATAAAGAGAGAGTTCCTTTTCTCTTCTCCATTGTGAAGGCATTGTATACTGCATTTCCCACATAAAAAAGTGAATCGTCAGGCCCATTGTGAGATCCTGATCAGTGTACCGCCAGACAAGTGTGTTCTTGTCTAAAAATATGATTGCAGGCCAGCTGAAACAAAGACACATTAATTTTGACAGGCGGTAATATTTTTGTCTTCACACTGCTTGGGTGTGATGCAGCAACTCAGACTAATCATTCATGTGCAGACACACATATTATTTGTGCTTCTCTGTTGAAAAAACACTATTGCTACTCCATGCTGGATTTCCTTAATGTAATGAAAGTGATTATTGCTGTACACACACCTGTTAAATTCTCCCTGTTCCCAGCTCAGTCATGGCTGTGTACCACACCATGGTTTTAGATCACACCCATGTACACAATTACCTGGTCTCAGTTTAATTGCAACTTTATCTAAGCACATTAAAACATGAAGAACCAGATTTATAGATAGCACACACTCTATTCTGACAGGGAGAACAAATTCTATGCATTTGCTCAAAAACATTTGAACTTGAAATTTTTTAACACTTTAGTCCAAAATAAATTTCCTTGGGGAATGCAGTAGTAACAAAAGTTTTAAGAGCAAATGCAAAGTATTGATCTCTTTCAGGGCTCTGTAGACTTTCATAAATAGACAAAAAAGAAATTAGCTGAGACATTTCTCAAAACGTTTTATTTAGTTTTCCACAGAAAAAGGAAATCTGACAGGTTAAGAATGGAAAGAAGGTGAGTACAAACCGAATTCCGGAAATGTTGGGACTTTTATAAATGTGAATAAAATGAAAACTAAAAGACTTTTGAATCACATGAACCAATATTTTATAAACATCAGAAGCCATATGTGAAGATGGTCCAGAAGCGGTGTTGTGTCCTGTGGGCCAAGACTCAATTAAAATGGATTGTTTCAAAGTGAAAAAGTGTTCTATAGTCAGACGAGTCCAAATTTGACATTCTTGTAGGAAACCGTGTCCTCCGGGCTAAAGAGAATTAAAGAGGGAAGAGATTTTCCAGCGTGTTATCAGCGTTCAGTTCATAAGCCAGCATCTCTGACGGTATGGTTGTGCATAAGTGCACACGGTATGGACAGCTTGCATGTTTTGGAAGGCACTATGAATGCCAAAAGGTAAAAAGGTTTTAAAGTAACCTCCAGATGACGTCTGTTTCAGTGAAGTTCTTGTGTATTTTAGCAGAGCAATGCAAAACCACATACTGTAGCTATTATAACAGCATGGCTTTATAGTAGACGAGTCTGGAGCTGAATCAGCCTGCCTGCAGAACATTTTTGGAACATTAAATGAAAAATACACCAAAGATTAGCACAAACTCTTCAGAAGCTGGAAAACTAAGAACGGGACAAAATTCCAACAACAACAAATCTCAATGCCCAGACATTGTTTTGAAAAGATGCTACCCCAGGGTAAACATTTTAGAGACCTGTAGCAGACATCAAAATTGAGATGAGCTCATTAAGTGGATAAAAGATAAAAAGTTTAAATATTTGTTATGTTATCTATGTTCTATTGGGAATAAAAGAGTGTCTCCTGTTATTTGAAAATCTTTTAGTTTTCATTTGATTCAAATTTGAAAAAACATTTCCAGAGTTTAGGTTTTTGAATGAACTGTTCCTTTAATAAATGTAAATTGTCAGGGCATTGCGGCCTCTATCAACGTAAGTTAAGGGAAATGGTCTATTGAAAATGTAAGACTAAGAGGGCTGAAAAGTTTAGCTGTGGACCGCTGGGCAAACTAAAGAGTCTGTGTGTAACTGAGCAGTGGCTTCAGCGCTCACTCAGTGAGAAGAGCCGAGTGGTGCCTGACTCTCACCTGTTTTTTACAGAAAGTTTGTAGAACACTTCTTGTGTGGCAACTGTAATCACACAGTTAATATTCAAAGACCAGTACCTCGTAAAGCAAGTCTTTTAAAGTCTCCAACAAAGCGTGGCTGGCACACAAAGGGACGTGATTAAATAGGCGATGTATACAGCAGGGACAGGAGAGGACCGTGGAGGGTGATCATGTATAGACAGTCATTTGCATAGACATTGTCCAACAGACTCCCAAGTCCATATCAGAAACACTCACTGAACGGACCAATGTCAACCAGACTTCCTGTTATGTTAATTAATAATATTTATTTATTTAAAGGTGTTGTTTACACTCTGTTGTCTCATTACCGTAGTAAGATAAATGTTATTAATATAATTACATTTTTTTAATTTGTTCATTCACTCTCAGTTATCTCATTATCTCGCTGTCATTTAGTAATTCAAATGCATGCACGTTTTTCACGTTGGGCCTGTCCTCTAGGAATGTGAATCGGTGCGTTCTGTGCCAATCCGCTGCCGTATGATCAGACAATAAACACAACAAATAGCCGAAAGAATACAAGCCTCTAATTTTAGAGGTGGGAAACAAGCGTACGTGATTCGTGCTGCGTAAACCCTTGTTACACTCGCTGACACACTCTGTTTATTCAGGCAACACACATTCATTGGTGCACCCTCTGTTGTGTCCATATCAACCTCATTACACCCCTTTCCCAGTCCTGCAATGCCAGCTGATGATGTCACCCTTGTTGGCGAGATGCCTCGTTTAGAGCGGTATATTTAAGAAGGGGGGCTAGCTTGGCCCCTGGAGCGAGGGCCCGGAAGATTAACGCTCCCATCAGCAAGTGCATCCCTCCCAGCTCTACAAAACTGGAAGGCCCTTTTTACCCTGTCTCAGCTCTGGTAAGTCCTCAGTGTTTAAAACTGAATGGGAGACATGCTGGGTCTGGGAGGCGGGCATCGGAGGGACTGCTTTCGGGATTAACCCTCCATTATTTCCAGCCCTCCAGGGTCTGGGTTCGCCGGTCTTTCCCGAGGCCTTCTATTCAT
Source organism: Enteromius paludinosus (assembly GCA_032361165.1). Taxonomy (NCBI): domain Eukaryota; kingdom Metazoa; phylum Chordata; class Actinopteri; order Cypriniformes; family Cyprinidae; genus Enteromius; species Enteromius paludinosus. Next base: position 2,347,123 of record JAUMHQ010000071.1, read on the forward strand.
CAGCGCTAAACTGTCGCATGACAATGCGGCCCATACCTTCTGCATGGACTGCTAAGATGTTGGTTAAACAAGACGCTGTTGCACCTTTGACGGACTGGTATCCGCTTGATCCTGAATTTCCAGAAACATCACCTTAGCGGATATCAGATGACACACGAAACAATACAGTGAGCCGCTGCTCACCTGCATTCACTCCAGAAATGAATAGGTCACCCAAAAAATTACAATTGCGCCATCGTTTGCTCAACCTTTGTTTCTCTTCTGCTAAACACAACTGCTTAGAAAATAATGGAAGCATGACTGACATTGCATACCAAGTCCTCTTAAGCCACAAGAAAGCTACATTTCAAGGGTTAGTTTGCCCAGAAAAATGTCATCATTTACTTATGCCTGTGAATGAAAGTCAATAATGATATAAAGAATCCACTAAAGGGTGAACAGTGTCACACATTTTGCATGTGATACTTCAAAAACCTGTGTCTTATGCACAAATTAAATGCTTAATGAATATTTAAATGAAGTTATTCAGTTTACAAAAACATGCCTTCTTTTTGTGTAAATTAGGATTATTACAACAAAAACATGTGAAAGGATGGTCAATCAATCAATAAATCAAAATTGTATCAATTATTATAGAATATGAATGGTTCGGGTCGCAAAAAAATGAAATGTTAGCAACCAGACTGTGTTTCTGCCAAGCAATTCTTTATATGAGTGTGTAGACTTATCTCACCAACAGAAAAAAGAGCTGCAGTGTGTTTGGCCAGAAAAGAGAAAATGTAAAAAGCACAAAGGGAGCCGTGGCCAGTGAAGGGTGGTCTGCACAGAGATGAGGGGAAACTCGATTTATCATTGCCAACTTGTTTTGTCAGGCTAAGCACACAGAAGAGGCTAAGCTCTAGTTGGAAGCAGTACAGCCCTGTAGATCGTAAAGACAGCAATCGATGCTAATTAGCATTATTAACAACAATATCCAGCCTCCTGCCTGCCGCTCAGCTTGGACTCTGTTTGGCCTCTCGTGGTGGAAAATGTGCTAAAGTGAGGAGACCTTGACCAAACCCCTGCAGGACGGAGCAGATGAAAACAGTTCAACACTTCCTCTGTCCACTATCCCTGTGTTTTGCCCGGTCCACTTGACCCTTCAGTGCACTTCTTTATGGTAGGAGCCTGTTGTTTGCCCGGAGGAACATTTTATTGCTAACAGGCTGCGGAGGCTGACTCATTAACTTTGCCTCAGGTGTTTCTCCTGAAACTCCTCAGCCTCAATAAAAGAGAAGGGCCATTCCTCAACTGAAGTGGCAAACGACAGGCAAAAGTTGCAGTTTCAGGCATTTATTGCTTTGTAACTAAACATATATTTAATACAAACATACATTTACTCACCCTCAAAGTATAATTTTCTTTGTTCTGCTGAACACAAAGAAAGATACTGTGAAGAAAATTTGTAACCAGGCTGTTTTGGGTCACCATTGATTCCCATAAATACTATGGAAGTCAAAGGTGATCCAAAAGAGCCTAAGATAAACCTCATGTTGTCTAAAATATTTGTCATTTTTACAATTAAATGAACATTTATCTAGTAAAAATATGTCTTAATTTGTTAGTATGACAGGATGTACAAAAGCAGATATTTAAGATTTTAGCTGAAATCTGTTAAACCTGAGTCCTGGTTTACATCTCTCTCTAACACACACACACCGTCCTCTCTTGACTATCTGTTGTGAAAATTCAGAGTCGGTCCAAAACTCAAACATAGGCAGATTAAACGACCCTCTTTCAGCAGCTCTTAACCCCCTCAGCCAGGAAGAAGAATAAATAAATAACAATGATTTTGGAAAGCCTCTTCTCTTGCCTCGCAGTCTCACATGAGCTAGAGCTTAACGTGAAGGTTAAGCCTGCAGGCTTTGTGTTATCACGAGTAACTTTAGATCATGCTAGCACTCGGTTCTGTGGGTGCAGCTATGTAAACATCAGCCCTGGTGTGTTTGAAACAGAAACAGACGTGGCTGGGTCTGCCCCTCTCCCCGGTGGATGGCTGCGAGTAGGAAATCAGCAGGGAGCATGGAGGTGTCGAGGCCTGTCATCCTGTTGTTGATGGTCCACACCTGTCTGTTGTTTTTGGGTCATCTAAGAGAGCTGGTGGTGGAGACTGTTTGGGACATTAGTAAGGTTGATGTTTCATTGGCTGTTTACACCAGAAGTAATGAATGATTCACTGAATGTGGAAGCGATGAGTGTGTCTGTGGCAGTGATGGATGCTGGTGAGCCCTTTCAATTGACCTTAATTACGTTGGCTTGACAAAAACAACACTGTGCTTTTGTAACAACTTTTTCTAAATCCCTAAACTGAGACCAGCGTTTCTGGCCTTAACTCCAAACTTACCGGCTCCATTCATCAAACTTGACCAAGGACTTTAGCCTCCTTGCTCAGGCTGGTATTTTCTATTACAGACTTCTGAAAGACTTCCACAGAAAAATTCAGAAAAACTCAAATTGATTTTTTCAAGTTGCATTCGACCCAAATAATTGTTTCCCCAAATCAATCAGACCTCCAGACTGTCCTCAAATCCCCAGTATTTGGCCAGAAATGTCCTAGCAAACACAACAGCAGCAATTAATTATCTATTGGCGTTTTTCCACTGCATAGTACGGTACGGTTCAGTACAGCTCACTTTTGGGGGGTTTTCCACTGGTAACAGTACCTGGTCCTTTTTTTAGTACCACCTCAGCCGAGGTTCCAAGCGAGCCGTACCGTTACCAAAACGTGACGTGTAAACTCTGCTGGTCACTGATTAGCCGGAGAAAATCATCATTACTGCGTCACTGAACTTGCGACACGAGACACAACAGACCCGCTAGATTTAAATCAGTGCAGCCAGCGAAGGATTGGACGCAACTGTTTTATTTGAAGAAACGCACCTTTTTGTATCAACTAAAAATGGCTGTTTCATGGTCTGTTGAGGAAGTACAGACGTTCCTCTCGCTGATAGCCCGAGGAGCCGATCCAGCGAGAGCTTGATGGGGCGACGAGGAATGAAAAATACTCAATTGTTGTGTGTTTGTTTGTGGCGTGTTTACGATGATGTCACGGCAGTAGGCGGCGCAACTATAATGACACGTGAATAATCCCGCCCACTCTAAAGCGGTACTAAACAGCATGGAAACGCAAACGAGCCGAACTGAGCCGTGCCGTTCCGTAATGAGCCATGCCGAATCGAGTCGTACCACGCAGTGGAAAAGCGCCATATGTATATATGTTGTGTTCATGTTTCATTCAAATTGTGTTTCATTGTGTTTCATTCAAATGTTTGTGGTCAGTAGGATTTTTCTGTTCTATATTTCTTTATTTTTGTATAGTGTATTGTCTGTTGGTTACTTTTTAAATACAAAATATTCGCATTCTCTTCATATTACCTTAATAAAGTTCAAGCTATTAGTTTCGCTTCATCAGACTGTGAGGTCAATCATGTTACCAGCATCTCCAGCACATATCACTGACTGGGACAACGACAGCAGCAGCACTCGGCCCGTGTGTGGTCAGCTGGGGTGAGCTTCAGTCAGCTCCACTCGACCACAAACAGACGCACTTCTAGGACACTGAGGTCATGCTTGAGGCGTTCGTTTAAACAGGCTACGCTTGATTACCCCATATATGTCAGTTCTAATGAGTTCATTCACATGGAGCACAGATTGAGCCCAAGATCTACAAGCTCAGTTTGTGATCTGGCCTTTTAATCTTTTCACACCTCACTGTCCAATGTGAACGACCAATGATAAACTAATATAAATATCGTTCATATTTGGGGTTGGTATTATTTTGGAATGTTTAATGTTCCTTCTGCTTACTAAGGCTGCATTTATTTGATTAAAGGAGTCAAAACCAATTTTCCACAAGCTAATATGATTCTTTAGGATCTTAATGGAAAGTTTGTAATATAGTTTGTTTTCAAATTTCTCAAAGATAGTGTAAAAAACGCTCATTTTCCCGAAAGGGGTCAAAAACAGTTCTTTAGAAATCACTCTGTTCTGTATACTTCACCTTTAAATCTTCACGAGCTCCGCTGACTCTGCCCCTCTTTTCCGAGGTGCTCTCAGAGGATCTTTTTTTAGCCGTTTTCATGGTGAAACTTGCTAATTAGCACACTATTAGGAAAGGAGATTTGCAAAGATTCATTAAAAGACATTATACTCACTTCTTCTATAGGTGCAACTTATTTTTATTAAATTAAATGAAAACTACTGGGTGAATCTTTATCATTGTATGGTGGTTGTGTACACACATTCCCAACACACATTTCAGTTCAAACAGCTTGTAAAAGTGCATGTGGCACCGGATGACCCCTTTAAATAATGACTACAAACAGAATGAATTGGACACAAACAATCAAGAACATTAAGAATACATTAAGAAGGTAAACTGGTTTTGGTCTGGTTTTAATTCTGTTTTAACTCAAAAAATAATTTCCCTCATTCCCGAGTATTATATTTCTAAGGGCTCTGGAGCACATATAGAGCAAGTATTATATCAGAAGTGACATTCACAACAGGAAGAAGCCCTTAATTGAGCCATAGAGATGAGCTTCCACTGTTAAATTAATAACAGAATTTAGGCATGACTTATTATTTTAACATCCAGCCACCAGCTCAAAAGCATGCAGCCTTTAAAAAAGTGCAACAGTATTTACACAGAAGAGACACTGCGATTTAAATGGAGTGTTTTTAAGCCTCACTGAGCTATAGACTTTTGAAGTGGTAAAAAGCTGTTTAAAGCTGTGTTGCACATCTGCCACCAAACACAGACATGTAGCAGATGATCCAGAGGTCATTAGCTGATGTATCTGACATCAGCTTATTTATAGTGTCTTAAAGTGTCCATCTATGCTTATAGACTCACTCATCATTTTCAGCTGACCCAATCCGATTGGTCAACTGCTAAGAGTGTGTGTTAGAAATGTATCGGCCCTGAGGATCAGCTGGTTTTAGCTCCTGAGGCTTCATGAGCAGCTGTAAACAGTACTATGGTAACTGCAGTCGGTCCCAGTCCAATCAACACAGCTAAATCACTTACATGTGTTGTTTGAGGGCGGGCCAAAGCAGCCAGTAGGCAGGCATTATGCAAATGTCTAACATGCTAAAGTAGCTAAGTCACAGAAATGATGGCAGGACTACAAAAGAAAAGTTTCAGGCAGCTGTTTTCTGTTGGAGAGCTGAGCTCCCTTTGGTGTTGACCTTGTGCTTTCCAACTTTGCAGATCCTTTACATGCACAAACAGCTGTATTGCACATTGAAGCAAAGGACAAATGATAAAAAAATAAATAAATAAATGCGTAGGTGCTCTAGAACTAAAAGGGTCAGATTTACTAAATGGGGCAAATTAGTGTTAGAGTGCAATTCTATAAAAGCACAGATGGGAGGGGGAAAGTCCTTGGGTTTTTCACTGAAGAACACAGACACAACATCTCACTTCTACTTCCACTTATGACCAGTGCAATCTAGTAAGAGCAGCACAAATTACCACCTGCATTAAAGTGCACCTATTACGTTTCCTACCAAAAAAATAGCTTTAATGTAAAGTGTAACACAGCTCTAAGTAAATGAAAACATCCTGCAAAGCTTTCAATCCAAAAAGTGCACCGTGTATAAAGCTATTGTCTCCAAAGAAAGAGTTGATTCTAAATCATTCAAATGAGTTGTTTTTAAAAGTCCCAAGCCGTTCAAAATGAAACATTCGTATATTGCACATTAGCATTAGCAATTGTTGGCCTTTTCACGTTGGTCTGAATGAAAATACAAATTCATTCTTTGCCACTAGTGCCACTTCTATAGCGTTAAAAGCTCATAAACACTGCTTTAAATGAAACTGATCAATCACCAGAGGAGTTTAAAAAAATTAATTGTTGAACGAACCGTTTGGGAGTCATTGTCACACCATCGGGCTGTACTGATCCCAGTACAGCCCTCACCACACGCTCACAGTCACCTGACTATTGATTCACGACACCTGTTTCCCATCAAGCACACCACATAAAAGCTACAATCACCAACAGCAATACGGCTGAGCTCAAGGTAAACCTACTCACTACTTACCTGCCGCCTAGTAGACATCCCATGCCATAGGATGTGTTTCATATGATGTTCTAGTGGATACTTAACTCTATCGTCTTGCTACTGCTGTGTTTGATCGTTGTATCCACGAAGCTAGAGTCTTACCCTGCTACTTACCTGTGAAGTCCTCTCTCTAAAGGAAAGCTTGAAACTCATCCGGATACTCACCTGGAAGGTCCATCCGCTGGAGCGATCTCAGGAAACTTACCTCGCTACTCACCTACAGTGCCATCAGCATAGAACCATAGCGATCAACATCGCAGCCAAGACAGTGAGAACTCCCTTCACCATTGCCCTATATACACTTACCGTCTGTTCCTTACCTGTCTTCACAGGACACCACCAGGAAACCCACAAGGGAAACCAGAGTTCCCTTCAAACAAATAACATCGCGAGTCAAAGACTAGTCAGTCCATCACCATACTCACCTGGGCACCCCTGAGAGCGATCTGGAGATCGCTCTCTCCTTCACTGCCGCACAGTTTCACAAGTTTATTCCAATTGTCAATAAACTTTATCAAATTACTCACCGTTGTCTGGACTATCCTTGTCTGAGTGTTACATTCATTAAACAAATAAGGTAAAAAATAAATGCTTAATTATGAGAATACCAGCGAATTGATGAGCTCAAATTTTAGTAAATCACATTACATGATTCATTTAAATACTCTCCTACGATACATTTATGATGGAAAGGGAATATTCAATAAGGCGACTCACAGAAATAACTGTCCACACCTTTTTAGTGCTAATTTCCCACTGCATGTAATCCTGACAGTTCTTTTTTTTTTTTTTTTTTTGCGCTAGTGCAAGTTAATAGTAAATTTAGTCTTAAATATCAGTTGTGCTTGCTTGTGCAAAATTAACTTACCTGGTTGCTAAGGTGTTCCAAGAGGTTGGGTGCTTATTAAGTATTCTGTTACTGGCTCAAAAGTCCACCCTCAAGTCTTGATGGTATTCTGATTCCTAGATCTGGTTTGGTTCCACTTTTCAGTGGTGATCTGACCTTTCTGTAAGACACAGAGTGTCAAATTTATGCCACCTAGCTTGTGACAGGATGTTTTCACTGCTTTTCATTGAACAGGATGACGCTCATCCAAAACAAGATTCTTTTTTATTATCTGTACAAGACCTCCCATAAAAGCTGCAGACAGCTGTAACCTTAACCAGACTTACTCTTGATTAATGAGGTAAATAGCATTTGGAGTGAATACTTCACTGGATGAACCCCTTTATCTTTATTCATTCAGTGCACATCAAAGACCCTCTCTACAGCCCCTAGGACCAATGTGACCACAGACAATAGGACAGGTTCATTTAACAAGCCCAGCACACACAATTAAACTAAAGCATGTGAGGAGGGTCTACTTCAGCAGGGTGGTCTTGGTCTCCCTCTCTTTGGAGAAAAAAAACGTATTCAAGCACTGTCTACAATGAGAGACTTTAATAAAAACATTTTTGAAATCATATAATGCTTCCGAACTGTGTCATTTATGATTATTAAATGATAAAATCACCCACAATCCTATGCGCGCAGCTTTGTTATCTATCTATCTATAGTCGGAGCGCCAACGGGGCAATATGCTTTCAAATGTAAATGTTTTTACAAATTATAAATTAATTAAAAAAAACATTTTTGAATTAAAAAGTACAGATTACTACTGTATTGATATTATAAATTCTAGAAAT
>JAUMHQ010000071.1:2361971-2376122 GCA_032361165.1 Enteromius paludinosus
GCATCCGACCTCCACTGGGTAACTGGTAGTCTTCCAGCCAACCTCCCGGCACTCAGCTACAAGCTCTGAGTACTTAGCCTCTTACGTTCGAAGGCGGCCTCAATCCCCTCCTCCAATGGTATAGTGAGCTCAATAAGGTGCACCGCTTTTGCCTTAGTTGACCACACCACTATATCTGGCCGGAGAGATGTGATGGTTATCTCCGTGGGGAACCGGAGCTGCTTATCCAGGTCAACCCTCATGTTCCACTCCTGGTTAGAGGAGAAGACAAACAAGTCAAACACAGAAATAAACACTCATAAATGACACCTAGGGCAATCATGACTTGATCTTCAGAAAACCTGGGCCTTATAAAGGGTAGATAATCAGTCAAGGTACGTGGGTATAAAGTGTCCAGGTGGAAACATCAGTACTCGGGCGAAGGTTCCCACTGATGACGGTCAGAGAGAGCCACGGAGGTGCGGCTCGTGACAATATTGTAAAGTGAAAATAACCGGAATGATGGAGCTGGAATCAAGCCGCGCAGTGATGGAGAACAGAGGAAAGTGCCGAAGAGTGGCGGAGAGTGCTGAATATATACGGAAGAAAGTGAAACTCACATGGCAGGTGCATGCATGCCGAATGAGAGTGCAGAGAAGTCGGAGATGTCATAATTTTAGTGAGTTAGCGACACAGATTTAATTAGCACTGTCTAAATGAGGACGACGTGTGGAAAAAGTTTAAAGACTGCAGTGAGTAACGAATGTGAGGGGAAACGCGTCAGCTGTCAGTCATCTCAGGGACACTGATTGTATAATAATATAATAAAGGACTGATTTTCACACAAATCTGTGTTATTTCATTACTAAAGTGCAGATTACGAGAGAGAACAGTAACTTGTGGTATGCTATAATTATTATTTAAGTGCATGACAAACTTTTGTGTACTCATGAAAAGTGAAACAAAGCAGCAAATTTTACGTTTGCTTGTGAAACATTGTAAATTTTATGTTCAATAAGAAGAGGGAGTTTGTGAAATGGTAGTATATGAAAGTTTATTTAAATTGTATTTTTCCTTGTTGGTTTGTTTATGTAGTCAATTATGATAATCTTGCTCTGGGGCGTGCCTTATTTTACGTGGCCTATAAAGGCATATGGTCACGTTACAGACTCTCGCCCCACAGGGTTTTGCCAGCTCGATAGCAGCAGTGGATGCGTAATCTACCACGAACTGCCTTCATGTGCTGCTGAGGTATACGTGTAGATTTCTGTTCAAAGTTGGACACTTGCCACATCAGCTGTCTGGAAGTCTGGCGTGCCGCAGATTTGAAATGATGGCCTAACGTAACTTTCGCTTTGAGACATCAAATGGTTTAACCATCCAGCAGTCATTATTTGATCCGGTTCTCTTTTGAGCGGTGTAACGCTATATAAGTTGAATGATTTATTTATTTTTTCCCCCCCGTTTATTCTGTTTGCTCTTTTGCTTTGTTTATGTGAACCTATTGCTTTAAACCTTTTTTTTGTGGTGGATTTGTTTGTTTTTTTTGTTTGAATTTATTATTTCGTTGTTCACATAAACCAAGTTTATGTGAACTGAACTAAACCATTTTTTTGTTGTTGTTTGATTAGAGTTGTGAATTTGTATTTTTATTTTTTTTTTGCATCCACCGTTTCAGTGAACTGACTCATTACTGGATGGCAACCATATATGTGTGTAATTGCTTTTAATTCCTTGAGCATTTAGTTTCATAAGAATGTATGTGAGTGTGTATATTTGACCATGTTTAAACGTATGATTCTGCTTCTCCAGTTGTTGGGGTGATCAGGATTCGTGTCTGAGCCTTTCTCCCTCTCTCTGCTTGGTGGTAGTTTCTTCTGGTTTGCAGTGTTCCACAATTGTGGTCTGAAGTGTGAGTACACGAGTGTTTGCTGTGTCATTTTTAGAAACTGAGCGAGTAGTCCCCCAGCCCTGGAGTGGAGGTTGAAGTGTGTGTGTGGTTGGGTGTATTTTGTTTTTTTATATTTATACATTTATTTATGGTGCCTGAATAAAAAAACTGTCATTTGTACTTGACCTATCTCCGATCTTATCTCAGCCGCAACCGAACCTGTGTGCTTTAAGTTAATTCTATCAGGTGATTCCCCGGTAAATTCGCCTCCGGGGTGGCGTAGTCGGGTACCTTAGAGGTGGTTTATATTTAAACAGAAATAATAATGTATCTTTTTCCTTGTTTATTTCTCTTTAAGGTTATTAACCTATTTGAATCTACTTATCTACTTGAGCCAAACTGAACAGTTACTGTCTATTCTGGCAAACTGTCAAATACAAAAGTTGAGAAGTGATTCTGGAGTTATTCCTTGTGTTCCCCGCAGTTGGCTGATGTTCTTTTTGCGAGTTAGAAGCAGAGTTGTGGAACTCGACAAATATTATTGATCTTTTGCTGCTTTTGATTTTGCTTCTATTGTAATCATTTGTAAGTTGCTTTGGAAAACTGCATCTGCAAAATGACTAAATATTAATACAAATACAATGTTTCCTTAAACTGTGGTTACAGTTAATTTGAATTCGGACTTAGATATCTGAAATAGATGCATTTAAAATAAAATATCTGGTAACACTATCTGGTAATAACAGGGGATACTTACTGTATTTGCTATGAAATATGACTTTTCCTTCAATAAATTCCTAATTTGCTTATTATTAGTAAGGTGGTTGTTAAATTAGGATTAGGGATGTTGAATAAGGTCATGTTGAATTCACACAGTTTGTTTCAGCGTCACGTTTCGGGGCATCCCACAACAACAGAATGGTGTGCAATGAGTCACGTCTCTTAGTCAGCATAGAAAATCCCGAATTCAACCAATCATTTGATGACTTTGACATTCCTGAAGGGTTTCCAATTAAGTGTACCATATGCATCAGACGTTTAGCCAACATTCAGTGGGCGTGACATCTGAGGCTGAGACTAAGAGACCATGAAATGTTACCATGTATCTTTTATTTCAATGTACATAAATGTAATTATTTAAGTTTGTAGAATAAAAGCACAATTTTAGAATTTTCCAGGAGTATCACTTAAGATGAAACCTACAATTGAATCAAACATCTAAATAAAGTTCTCTACTGCTAACCCAGCAAGGTTCAAGCAACAGGTGTGTGACTAAGCTACTATAGTTTTGACAAACAGTCTCGTAATTTGACCAGCAATGTGTGTACAACATTTGCTAGTTACAAGCAGGTTACAAAGGAATTTCTCAAGCTCTGAAAGTTTATGAAGGGAGCTGGTGAAGCAGGGCACCTCTTACAATACTTGTGACACTCCAAAACTCCTAACAAACAACGTGATAAGAAAAGATAATTAGTGGCTGAACCGATTAAACAGAACAGTATTGTCCTTGGGCAAGTGAACAGGGTGATTTCTGCACTCAGTTCTCGGATGAGCCACTGACTGAACACATTGTTCCCTGCTGCCTTTGCCTTGCAAGGTGGGCCGGTTATATAACTGCATTGAAGAGGGGGGCCAAGGGTTAGGGTACTGATCATTTTTCTGGAAGAGAAGCAAAAGTGAATGACTTTCTGATGGGAATGAGTCACAACGTTGGCTTGTTTGGCCGGGATTGGACATGGATCAAATATGCCATGACTCCTGCTGGTGGAGGAAACAGAGCACAGTGGTGTTTTTATCCAGTGTTGGGAAGATTACTTTGGAAAAGAATACCCTATTTAAAATGTAATAAGTAGTGTAACTATTTAAACTTTTAGTTAAATATTATTTCAACTGTTAATACCTTTGAAACATTACTAACAATACAGTAGCACTCAACATTGATTATAATCATTTAATTTTAAAGCACTGCAAGCTCAAATTCATACTTTAGCATACTTTTTACTTTGAAATTATTCTGAGGTAAAAGCTGATTTATAATAATTACAAAATATAGTTTGATAGCTATGATCATCTTTTTTGCATAGCATTTGAGCTTTGCATAGCTACGACAGGAACAAACAAAGCCTTGGGAAAGAAACACTTAAATAACGCATATACAAAACCCAAATAAAAAATAATATAGTTATTCTGTGTTCTAAACTCCTGGAACATTGGTGTCCCATATATTAGAAATCAGTCTTATACACTGCTCAAAAAAATTAAGGGAACACTACAATAACATTAGATCTGAATGAATGAAATATTCTTATTAAATAATTTGTTCCTCACATAGTTGAATGTGCTGACAACAAAATCACACAAAAATGATCAATGGAGATCAGCAAAGCCCTCCAAAGAAGTGCGATCCCACACCATTACTGACCCACTGCCAAACCGGTCATGCTGGAAGATGTTGCAGGAAGCAGAATGTTTTCCACAGCGTCTCCAGACTCTGCCACGTCTGTCACATGTGCTCAGTGTGAACTTGCTTTCATCTGTGACAAACACAGGGCACCACTGGTGAATTTGCCAATCTTGGTGTTCTCTGGCAAATGCCAAACGTCCTAAACGGTGTTGGGCTGTATACCTGTGGATGTTGGGCCCTCATACCACCCTCATGGAGTCTGTTTCTGACCGTTTGAGCAGACACATGGACATTTGTGGCCAGCTGGAGGTAATTTTGCAGGGCTCTGGCAGTGCTCCTCCTGTTCCTCCTTGAACAAAGGAAGGGGTAGCGGTCCTGCTGCTGGGTTGTTGCCCTCCTACGGCCTCCTCCACGTCTCCTGATGTACTGGCTTGTCTCCTGGTAGCGCTTCTGTGCTCTGGACACTACACTGAAAGACACAGCAAAGCTTCTTGTCTCAGCTCGCTTTGATGTGCCATCCTGGATGAGCTGCACTACCTGAGCCACTTGTGTGGGTTGTAGACTCCGTCTCATGCTACCACTAGAGTGAAAGCACCGCCAGCATTCAAAAGAGACCAAAACATCAGCCAGAGAGCATAGGAACTGAGAAGTGGTCTGTGGTCACCAACTGCAGAAGCACTCCTTTATTGGGGGTGTCTTGCTAATTGCCTATAATTTCCACCTGTTGTCTTTTCAGTGGGCAGTTTGATTTCACAGAAGTGTGATTGACTTGGAGTTACATTGTGTTGTTTAAGTTTTCCCTCAATTTTTTTGAGCAGTGTATTTTTGGAAAATATTCATGTAACCCTCTTTGTAAAAGCTAACTAACATTTTCCTAAGTAACTGCAATTATATAAAAAACTAATTCTCAGTAACTGGAAAAGATTACAGTTTATTTTGTAATTAAATTACATAATTCTCTTACAACTAGTTACTCCACAGCGCTGATCAGATCAGCTACATGCTGATAAATGCAATGTTGTGAAATCATTATCAAATCATTTCTGAAGACATGTATGGCTTTAATAAGTGGATAAGTGGAGGAGGTGGAGAACATGAGTTTGTCAGCCAGGAACGTCAGCCCTGATGCCACTGACATCAAAGAGGCTACTGTGAAGTCTTGGCATGGCAGTAAAGCATTATTTACCTGCTTTTAAAGGAGCAGAACAAACCCTGCACAGAATAAACTAGTATAATGTTTCTTTCAAAAATGAACCTTTTGCCCAGTCTCTTCTTCAAACTTCCCTGAAATGATTTAAGAACATAACAAAACGGCAGTGATCGCTCAGGAAATGTCTATGGTGCTGTGAAGCTCTAGTCAGCACTTGTAATCCTGTCTGAACAGACTACATATCTCTCTGGGCTTTCACTGCAGTTCACCCGTCACACTGCTGGAAATGATATGCGCCAAAGCCAAGGTTTCATTTGAAAGCACGTCAAGTGAAACTTGAAAAAAAGCATTTCTCAACCTCACAGAAAGGCAAATCTGTTACCAAAAGACTGTCTCGCAAAAACAACAGAGATGCAGACAAAAGGAGTTTGCAGTTTGCAGTCTTTCTCTGACTGAAATTGAGCAGAAAGATCCATGTTTAATTATGCAATTCTGCAACTGTAAAGATCTCAACAAAAAGTTCTGGCCTAAACACGTTTTTATCTAAACCTGACAAATTTGATGCCCTAACAGTTTCCCCTGAGGTAGAGGAGTGGCAAATGCGTCTATGATTGTAATACAGCCATTATGATTGGGTGGAGACGAGTTTATACACCCACAATTACATCTCTGACACTGTGATACTGCTGGGGTTGTCCAGGGGTGGAAGGTGTAGTAAAGGAGGATCAGACTGTCAATCAGGATCCTGTTAGGAGATGACTAAGAATATTAACTCCTGGCACTGAACAAGTGTTTTCAGCTGGACTCGATATCTACAGTATCTACCTTTTATTCAAAATAGATAGTAAAAGTACACAAATTGGGACGCACCTAGTGTGTTTATGCATTTTTTAATTTTCTTTTTCAATGTTGAACAGCTCTGGTGGAGTTTAAATACAGTACAAAACCCTGATGTGTATTATCTCATTATGTTCTCCCACTGAACTGACATTAGCAACACAGACTTTAGTACATGGACGAATTCTCACTATTAATCTAATTAAAAATAAGAGAGGAATATTGACAATTTGGTGACAAATATAGTTTGGCAGTTACTAATAAACTTTTCAATTTGTACTCTAACTGTGGAGAATGCAATATAAATGTTCCTCAAACAGTATATTTTGTAAATCATGGAGCTATAGAAGAAAAAAAAAGCACATGCTTTACAGACATTACTTGAAGTTCAGCTTAAGTAGTCTGGAGTCTAGACACACAACTGCTTGAAGCAAATGCACATAACAGCTTGTGAAACTAAAAGAAACATCACAGTTTCCCATTCCAATGCAATAAAAAGTATGTGGACTAGAGAAAAAGCTTGAATTTAAAAGGCACATACCTTTGTTGTTCAGACAAACACAATCTGACCGCAAAGTATGAGGCTATAAAATGAGTAGGCCGTCTGACATGTACATTAACTACAGGCTACAGGCATGAATCAAACACAGAGCACCTGATATTTAAGAACTTGCAGGTGGCAGCTGCTGTGGGTTTGCTTAATTTTTTTCTTCCTCTTCTAGTAACTGTTTGGCACAGTGAGCTCAGGTATAATGTGATTTGTCAAGCATGAGGGCTGAATTATAGCTATGACCTGCGACTGACTGTAAGTTGTGCTACTGAACAACTTCAGTTATCTGTGCTGTAAAAAATCTTAATGAGAGCAGGCTGTTGTGCTTCTCAAATAATCTATGTTAAAGCTGAGATTTTTACACAACAATGAAATGTTTGCAATGAGGGGCGAAAATTGTCTTACGGTGTCAAGTATAATCCCTGCATCGTTGCTTGAGGGTTAGGCATTATAAGGATAGCACGAAACAGCTAGCAGAAAGCTGATAAAACAAAAATTGGGAGGAGGACACATTCCCAAGACTCTAAGAGCAACATCACTTTAGCATGAAGTCATAAGGAAAGATACGTTAGTGGTTTTTGAGCTGACCCCAAAAAGTACAAAGCTTAAGTACCATTTGTGGGGCATTACCATTAGCTATAAAGAAGTGATGCCTGAAATTGAGCAAATAATCATGATTTCACCAAGTACAAGATGTTCCTGGATCAACATTTCAATCAACCAATCAGATTTGAGGGATAATGTTTCAGGAAATCTCTGTTTTCGGCTTATGATCACTCTTGTTAATCAGCTATCATTTCCCCCTCATTTTATGAATAGATTTTGGGTAGGGTTAAGTTCAGGGGTAGGTATTGGGATAAGTCTGATTTTTTTGGGATAGTAATGTTGATCAAGGATCGTGTCTTATTTGGCAAAATCACGGCGGCTGCAAATTTACCGTGAGTCATATCTGGAGACTTCCAGAGCCGGATAATTCTTGTGACTTAAGCTATAAACAACCACTAAGTATTAAACAACCTTTGATACACACATGGTTACAGAATGCTTTGACACAGACACATCATATTCAAATACATTTAGCATATCCATTTTCCATTTAGTAAAATGTCCACAGTAGAAATATGGATGCTGTAGATAGGTTTGGGGATCAGTGGATTTTTATGGGCACGCTAAATAGCTCAGTCGCTGCCAAAACCAAAAAACGCATGCAAGGAATAGAACGCTCTTTAATAACAGGTCTGGTGCAGAAGACACCATTGCAAACAGCTGAATCAGAGGATCTGCAGAATAGCCACCGCAGGCACAAACCAGCAGAGAACATTAGATTACAGAGAACACCTAACATTGTGGGGGATACTACATTTTTGAGATTTTCTCTAACGTCTCTGAGATTTTTTTCACCCATTTTATTGCACAGCTGGTGAAAATCCTCCAGTCACTTAGTCACAATAATAATAACACACCACAACTAAACAAACTGAGTGATTTAAAATATGATTCAGGTCCGCAGCACAAACACTGTGAGACAAGTCATGCCAAAGTTTAATATTTAGTATGAAGTTTTTCTATAATGGATCACTGAAAAAGTAAGAATGTAGGGTAGGACTTGATTCTGTGCATCAGAAATTAACTTGATATTGATAGGTGGGGGTTGCATTCAATAGTGAAGGCAGATCATCGTGAGCCTACAGGGGTAAGAGGACTAAATGATAAGACATGTCGTAGTTAAGTTAGTTCTTGATTAATTTATGTCTTAACTCATCATTAGTTCACAGTCAAGTAATTGTTAATTAATGTATTAGTTCATGATAATTCATGTACTGTTATTGTAAAGTGTTACCCAATTATTTTTATGGAACATGACCTACTGATATTTGGCATAAAAGAAAAATGGACCATTTTGACCCATACAACGTATCGGTGGCTATTTCTACAAACACACATGTGCTGCTGATGACTGCTTTTGTGCTCCAGGGTCACAAACGTCACAAGACAGAAGTCAAGACAATTTGGTTAAACATTATAATGTAGAACCATTTTTTCAGCATGCATAATTCACTATAAGGTCTGCAACATGTATTTAGAAGCTTGATAGGATGTCAAATTTTAAAAGCCACAGTATACTCTTTGTCCGTCTTTGTCCAAGTCTGAAAAGTCTTAACAACAGTGTACTGTTTGTGAACATTACGACAATGCCCATGCTGTTAAGATGAATATGTACAAAAATACTGCACACCATCTACTCAATTAGACAACAAAAATGACAGCAGTGAGAACACAGCAATATCAGATCATAGGGATGTGGATATTTTACACCAGCTCCACAGTATTCATGTTTTTACTTGTGTTTGACTTTGATGGTTTATGTCTTTCATAAACTTTACGAAAGTATAATTTACAGCCTTGAAGTCTCATTCAGAGAGATCACATGTAGGCAACGCAAACACGCAAAGCAAGGAGAATATGCATTTGAGGAGCTAAAGCACACAGCAGTTTAAGGTCTGGTGCATTGCAATGGTGAGAAACGTTGGTCTGTTTTGGTAGCACACATTTGCTCTGCTCACACAGTAGTAACCATGACAATGCAAATATCAAACTCTAAACCAACAGTTTACCTCACCACACCAGCACAATTAAAAGTGTGAGCTGGTTAAAAACTCCAGGATTAAAATAAACATGGTCATTGTTTTACGGGCACATTGAGCTGATACGACCTGAAATATGTGGGTCGTCAGATCTGCGAGCAAAACAAATGTTGTGAAGTGGCTCCACAATTTTGCGCCAGTAAATAATGCTTTCCCAAAACATTGCTATTAGGGAGCCGGTTCGATAGACGGCTTCCCAGTGACCTTCATTCTAGTCACGTGTTGCTTAAAATAGCAAGAGGCTGTGTGAAAGCCCACGGACAAATGACACCGGACCCTTTAACAGGAGCTCTAACCTGGCTCGGCCAGAGCTGGGCATGCACAAAGATAAAAGATGTCAGATACAATCGGCCAAAACATGGCCATGACATCATTTGTGCACAACAACTTTTCCCAAGGCAACAGCCAAGCGCTGTGGCAGGGTAAAGTGGGGCAAACTTGCTCACTGAATCAACACACTCTAAGCAGCCTTTCTAGCAATGATGTCAACCCTTTCCCATACAGATCGGCCCAGACCCTTGAGAGAAAAAAGTTAATGAGCCTCACATCACAGGCTCAGCCCTTTAGACATGTCAATCAGTCAGAGAGGCTAGGGCAGCATGCTTCAGTTATGTTTACTTCCCTTGCTTTTGGGAAGCATGAAGCCTTGTGACAACAGAGGATGACTTGAGCACTAGGCCACTTTAAGCCGTTTACCCACTTACAAACCCACCAGATTTTTAGGGACAGAGCAACATGGCAGACTGACTGAAACGCATTAGAATTAAGCACATACCATCAAAGCTTTCTTGCGAATACATCAGCGCCCTCTGCTGACTGCTGGCAGTATGACTGACCCTTTTGACCTTTAAGACATGGCATTCAGGATTATCATCTAATAATATATTTTATTCCTAAAATTATTATTTTTAATTTTTTTTCTTAAACTGTTATTATTTTAGAATTACTATTGTTATTTTCTGTCTGGTAACAGCATTTTCTGATTTATGAACTATTTAAAGGAGATCCCAAAAATCTCTAAAATATTTAACGTATACTGAAATTGGATTTGTTTAATGTTCAGATTTCTGTATTAAGGTGTAATGCCACATTTGTATATTTAACATTTCAGGAAACATACAAAACTATTGTCTTAATGTACTGTAATTAATCAGTATTTTGACATCTGTGGTTGTTTAGTAGATTGACAGTTCCCGCCTAAACAGATGGCAGTATCCATCCGCTCCCCATATGAACGCTATATGGAGCTCGCGCAAAGATACACAGCATATAAAGCCAAAGAACAGTCTATTTTCAGATTACGCCATATACAAACAACTCTTTCTTGCACTTGAAAAACGGAGATAAATAAATAAATAAAAAGTCTTTATCTGATACATACACGATTAACGCACAATTGTCGAATTTTTTTTTACAACAACTGCTCGGAATCGTACGCATTTTTTTTCTATGGCCCTATTTTTTTAACATTCCTGCCTCTCCTCTTCGAAAAAGAAGTTCCGGCCACGTCCGCCATTTCGGTGGAGACTGGAAAGCCATTGTTAGCTTAAAATACCGCAGCGGTGAAAGTGTCGAATATAAATTCGCCTATTTTAGTACCAATCTCCATTAAACGTTTGCGACTTTAAGATATATACTCTTAGAGCAAGAACCGTCGAGAAAACATAACTGAGGGCGTTTTCTTTGGGCGTCAGATTCTGTGAATTTGTCCGCTTTCTCCTGTAACGTGAGTGTTAGCGTTAGCTTAGCAGAAGGAAGACCGCAGGCTATTTACCGAAGATTTCAGCGTTTCTCTCAAAAATACCCGAACCTAGTTTTAAATTTATGAAATACATTTGAGACCTTTATTTTTTACATCTTCTCTTAACTCGTCAAACTGTCCGCCGTTGCACATTACTCGGTGAAGAGTGAAGGAGTGATGGCGAGCTCGGTGGGGAACGTGGCTGATAGCACAGGTAAACATGGCTTTAATGATCGTTTGTCTTGACAATGTGACACTTGAATTAAACATTGAAATATAATGAAATAATAGAGAGAATGCAATGGCTGATTTTATGTACTTCAGTTTTACTTTGAGAACCTTTTGAATATGTTGTAAAATACACCATGTGTTAATATTGAGTGTTTGATATGAAAGGTTTGTTGCTGTATAGGCAAAACCTGATTTCCTAATTAGTGCCTAAAAATAAGTCAATTATAGTTTTGAATTGATACTAATTTCAAGAAGATTCTTCCTGTCACCTAATTAACACTCACACTCTTGAATCGGAAGGAAGCTGGTTCTTAATCGAATTAAAAACTCTGGAACACACGTGGTACTCTGTCCTTCTTATCACATCATACTCATTCATGCTGAACCTCATCTCTGTTTTTCATTTTCATCCTGATTCATTTCTTTACATTTAAATTCACGGTTTAGAACTTACCATTTATTTCACTTATGAATTCAATATCAATATTTATTGCATTCATTTCAAACATTTTTTATCATTAGCTGCTGAATTTCTATTTACTTTTCATAAAAATAAATAAAAAACTTACATTTTTTTATATATATATACTTATTTATTTTTTGATGGCAGTGCATTAAAAGTGCTATAGTCATTACAGGAACCTTGAGTGCTAGTTTGAGAAAACTTGCCGTTCTCTTTTGTAGTGACAGTTGTTTTTATATATATATATATATTTATAAAAATACATGTAAAACAGCAAACACGATTCCACTCTATAGTGTGAATTTTTCTGAAACAGCACCACTGTTCTTGTCTGTTTTTTATTTTTATTTATTTTATTTTATTTTTTTTAGTTTTACCTCATTTCCATTTCTTCTAACATGTTGTTTTCCCCCTCTGGGTTGCGTTGGTGCTTCAGAACCAACCAAACATATGCTTTCCTTCCAAGGGTTGGCAGAGCTGGCGCACCGTGAATATCAGTCAGGAGATTTTGAGGCGGCTGAGCGCCACTGTATGCAGCTGTGGAGGCAGGAGCCGGATAATACTGGCGTACTGCTGCTACTCTCCTCTATCCACTTCCAGTGTCGCAGGCTTGACAGGTGAGAAGAGCACCTTTGCTCTGTCATCAAGGAGCACGGTCTGTGGGTCTGCTTTGCTGCTTCTCTTTGGGAAGAGGGATTGGTGGTGTGGTGTTTGTGAGGCTGTGCTCTGAGTCAACGTGAAATCAAAATGGACCCTGTTTACTCGTGTAATCCATGTTCTTATTAGGGGTGTAACGATAAATTGATTTCATCTAATGCATCGCAATTCTCTCTGGAATTAATTCAGAGCTTTTAACAGCAGATGGCACTGCATGCTATAGAAACATAAAATTAAAGTGGTCATATGATGTTGCTAAAAATAACTTTGTTTTGTGCGATGCAATGTGTTCATGCTGTTTAAGTTTTCCAACATAAAAAACATTTCACTGTACATTATTGATTCTCCTACAAGCCCCGCCTCCTTAAATTGTTGAATTGTACAAAGCTCATCGTTCTAAAAAAGGAACTCATTGGCCAGCTATCCAGTGCATTGTGATTGGCCAAATACAGCAAGCAAAAATGTTACGACCCTTACCATAACGGGATGCCATGTCCTGGCGTGATGATATCAAAACAATAACAGCCATTACAAATGAAGCATTTGTTGCATCTAGTGGAGACATATCTACTGATTATCATGACTCAGTACTGTCTTTTTTTTTTTTTTTTTTTACGCCTCGTAAACAGAACAAAATGTATGCAT
Source organism: Enteromius paludinosus (assembly GCA_032361165.1). Taxonomy (NCBI): domain Eukaryota; kingdom Metazoa; phylum Chordata; class Actinopteri; order Cypriniformes; family Cyprinidae; genus Enteromius; species Enteromius paludinosus. The sequence continues at coordinate 2,375,165 of JAUMHQ010000071.1, forward strand.
TCATATTCTGCGAAATGACAAATAAGCATTACTTTACACTGCTCAACTCACATTTGGACAGTAAGTAGGAGAATAGTTTAATTAGAAAATGTAACTTAAAGGTTGTGAGTCAGAAGCGCCCAAACTGTCCTTGCAGAGAATTATCTTACTCTATAGTCTGTGCACAGCCAGCATAGGCTGCTCTGCAGGTTTTAGGAATCAGTCCCCTGTAAATGCACTGAATACACTTATATTTTTTAGATTAGAATGAATATTTCTTTGGTTTTGAAACTTTAATCTTTGCAACTTTAACTTACCTTAACTTAGAGAAAGAACAAATTGAAATCGTATGACCTCGTATCACATTTCCCCTATAAAAATTTATATTGCAAATAACCTGGGCCGTTTCTTTAGGGGCTAGTATACGGTATGTGTGTGTTTGCCCTTGTCTGTCTCATTCTCTACATTTTCATTCTCTTAATTCTGCAGGTCTGCCCACTTTAGCACTCTGGCCATCAAGCAGAACCCTATGCTGGCTGAGGCCTACTCTAACCTGGGAAACGTTTACAAGGAACGGGGTCAACTGCAGGAGGCCATTGAACACTACCGCCACGCACTCCGTCTCAAACCAGACTTCATCGATGGGTACATCAACCTGGCAGCAGCTTTGGTGGCAGCAGGGGACATGGAGGGAGCAGTTCAAGCATATGTGTCCGCTCTCCAGTACAATCCTGTGAGTTAAGCCTTGAAATGTCTCAGAGAATCACAGTGGTTTCACTCCAGTATTTTCCTACATGCACACTCTGTTATCTGGTGGGAGGGAGTGTGCTCACGTGTGTGTGTGTGAGCATGCAGAGACAGAAATGGCATGCTGTCATGTAAATAAGATACATAACATATAAAAGAACAAGGTATATACCTGTTTTAAGTGAAAACAAAATTACTTGACCTTCAGGGGGATTGGGGGGGGGGGGGGGTT
>JAUMHQ010000071.1:2402328-2428838 GCA_032361165.1 Enteromius paludinosus
CTTCATTTGACAGTATTTCTGAGCACACAACACAGAGCGGTAGCTGCTCGTTCTCTGCTCCAACATATGTGAAACCCGGCGCTAGGTAGTCGCTACTATATTTTCTTCGTTTAGGTTTATTTTGAGGCTTTTCAGTGTCAGGCTCACTTGTTGCTGAAGAAACGTCTGTATCTTTTCTTTCCAGTGATCCTCTTGTCAACCATTTATCCATTTTTCAGTCTAAGTTGGCGGGTTGTTATTAAACCAATCAGCGAGCTTGAATAGTGAACGCATAGTAACAGTTTATTATTTAATTTCTCATTATTTATATATGAAATTATGATTTATTTGATTTTGACTAGACGTTTTTTATTATATTAACAATATTACAATTTCTATTAATAATAATTGGCGGCCCCCCTGCAGTACCGTCGCAGCCCACAGGTTGAAAACCACTGCGGTAGAGTAATTACTGGATGACTATACAATCTCCTACCAACAACATTTTCTCCTTCACTTCCTCCACCTCTACAATATCCAACAATTTCATTTACATATGAATATAACTATTATTGTTTCAAGCTAGCCGTCCATTAGTGATGCTTTTTATCTTGCACAAAAGACATATGACAGCAATGTTTCACTAATGTTGCATTTTTGTAATTCCTCCAGCAGGCGTTGGATGGGAGGTGGGGGTGTTGTTCAGATAACTGAGATTCTCCACTCACAGATATGAATCGCTATCGCTATGACTCACAGCCGTCAGACCTGTTCCTGTTCCATAGCAGAAGGTGTAACCCTTGGTGAAACCACATCAGGCCTGTTAGCTTTCTCACATGCTCAGAGGGGTGTGATGGCAGCAGAAGGCTGGTGGTTGGTTTAGTGAGTATCCTAGAGACTGTACACACCCCACTCGCTTTAGACAGAGTCGCATAGTCTCCATTTAAAAAACACTGACTCAGCCGTTCACCTCCAATGAACACTGACTTATCATGGACAAGTTTATGTAAGCAGTTAGTTGGCAGGCATTGTTTCTGAAAGTATGTAGCCATTGAGTTTTTGTCATATCTCTAAGTTCTATCAGAATCCAAAGCTTCAATGAAAATTAAATGTGCTTTTTTTGTATGGGTCTATTCATTATTAAAGTGCGTGTTCATAAATACAGCGACAAGAATACACATTTTATGACAAAGTTCAATTTGTAATAAATTTTACATTTGCTTTAAAATTGTCAAACTGGTGCAAAATATTTAAAAATATCTAATGTTTAAAGTAGCATTATAATATTTACTATAGCACTATAATATTTTGGTTTAAATTTAATTTAGAGCTTTACATTTGTTTTAAAATATTCATATTTGAAAAAAACTTTTTGTCCAAAATGATTTCCTCTTAAGTCAGGGTGGTGCAATTAAGCTATTTTGTTGTCATGTGACAGGACCTGTAGAGCCTCATGTCTGTGTACTGAAATTACTGAAATGATATTTCAGGTTTTAATAAAATGGTACATCCTCAGAAAAACTAAATCCATTTGCTACAGGGTTATTAAATCTTGTATACAGACACACACAGACACATATATGTTTTTTTTTTAAACCTGAAACGTTAATACAAATGTCAGGTGCTCTAAAGAACATTTTTCAGTTATTGAAATTTTTATAGTTTCAGATATACTTGTTCATCATTAGCTTTGAGTCTTGTCTTCATTAAGTGGCACAAGCTGCTATTTTTGGAAGCTTTTCTAGATCAGTCCCTCAGGAACACCTTATGAGCTCCGTCCCTCTGGACACCGATGTCTGTGCGCTCTTCTGTCTTTTATTCATGCAGAAGACAGCTTAACCCCATCTCAATTCAACCAGTTCAGAGGACATCACTTCCAGTAATTGTTTGGTGCAGATTTTTCTGAATTCAGGCTGTAAATGCAACAGAATTGGATGAATAAGAGTGGGAAAGGATCACACCTCCCACTGCTACCAAAACATGAAGTACATAGACACACACACAGAGGAACACACCTATAGGTTTGGTTGGCCTGGCCTACCTGACTGGCTGGGCAGGTCTGTGCCCACGCCCGTACCTGCTCGCTGGAGGAGAGAGCTGTCAGTGAACCCCTCCCCTGAACGTGTGTGTGTGTGTGTTTGTATGTTTACTGACAGAGCTCACAATCAGTCAGCTGAAGTCACCAGCACTACACCTGCCACCATACTCCAGCTAAACGGACATTAATAAGGTAGGTCATCTCTTCCGTTTGATAAACCTTCTCAAACAACTCGTTTCTAACATGTTCTGGGAATATATGGGGTCTGATGACATATTTATATTTCAGTTGCTTCTAAATCTGCTGGTGTCATCTGTACCGGCTGATGTATGACACAGTGAAAGTGTTTTTTCCTTTATATTTTTGATTTGGCTTTCTTTCACCATCTCAATCTCTGTTCAAACATGTCACGTCTTGCATAAGCTGCGTTGACGCTTGAAGGTTGTTTTGTGTCACTATGGTGCAATGAGGACTGTACGAGCGACTTTGGCCTTATGGACTTAATTTACTGACAATGAGCTTCACGTCACTTGCAGTTGTAATTTGAACATTATATATCATGGTTTGTCTTATTGTTGAGGCCTAGTCGAATTATTCAGAACAGTTGCATATGAAAGTAAATACACACTGGGATGTGGATTTGGACATCCACCAAACAATTATGGAAACTAAGGGTGGTTGTTTTAAAGAAAGTGCTTGTGGAAATAATTAAAATAGTATTTAAAAACAAAACTAGGTTTGGCTAAAATTCTAGACATAAATTAAGGGACATAGAGAAATGTGTTGCATATATGATCGGGTGTTCAGACTCTGTCATTGTCAGTGTGTGTGTGTTTTCTGCCTGGATGGACAGGCTCTTCCACATGATTTAGAAGAGAAAGTCATGAATCTTGATTGACGGCTCAGGGTTACAGATCTCTACAGATGCACATCATGGAATCTGTATCTCAGGTTCAAAACAGATGGATTAAATAAACATATGAATGATTTGTAGGCTGTGTCGTAAAGAAATGCATGAGTAATTTGACTTATGTAACTGAAACCATTTAAGCATGCCATCTACATGACTTTCCAACTTCCCTGTTTTCTATTGGATGCATTTTCTCAGTTACTGAGTTACAGTTAATTCAGAGAATTTCCTGAATTATTTTTTTGTTTGTTTGAAAATTGTGTAACATTTTTTTATTCTCATGATAAGAAATATACACTGTGGTAGTTTAGCCTGCCAACAATTTATCATATATATATATATATATATATATATATACAGTAATATTTGTAAAATAAGTTTAGGACCATATTAAAACACAACAGTGATTCAAAATATGGGTAAAATGCTGAAAAAAAAATTAATGCTCAAGAAACACTTTATATTTTAGTGTGCCTTTGTTGCATTGTCAGTACTTTCTATTTGAAATAAATATTTTACCTTGTAAATGAAAAAATAAATGAAATGAATACAAATATTTGCTTTTGTGGGGTTTTTAGTAACTAACTTTTTTTTTTGTTTTTTAATTCAGGTGTCTTTTGAGGCAGTTTTGAAGACTTGAGGTCCACTAACAATGTCCAAAGGTATGATCCAGTAACCAATGTGTCTTATCTTATTGAATCTCAGATAAGTTAAACTGCCAGTGTTTGTGCTTAAGTGAGAGCTATTAATTTATGGCATTCCACTCTTACAACCAAAACAATCATGTCCTGCGTCACAGCATCAAATCCTGTCGTGCCACATGTCACACATTGCTTAACACACTCAACTTTCAGTTATACTTTTTTTATTGTCTCATACCACTGTTACCACTGATGTAATCAAAGTATCAGCTTTTGGCTCAGTGTAGTGATATTAAAATATATCTGTTTGTGTAAGATAAGCTATGGTCTGTCCTGATTTCAGAGGGGGACAGACAGTCAGTTTTGCGGACCACAAAGGTTCGCACCGCTCTAAAAGGAGACGGCAGCTGGATACAGAGACGAGACCAAGAAAATCTTGAGAAAGATGAGGAGGAGAAGCCATGGTGAGAAAGAAATATTATAAGAAATCTTAAAGTTCAAAATTGAAATTCTCAGTACAATTTGTCTAACAAATTCTCTCTTGTAGGGTCGCCGAAGTGAGAGCAAACCGTTCAAATGGTGTGTTTGAAGAAACAAGTCCTGTTTCCTCACCCACAGCCAATGTGCCTCAGCCCAAATCTGACTCGGAGAAGTAAGCATTACTACTCTCCATTGTCTACATCTATATATACTCATTTAGCAGGCCAAAGTAACCTAGATGTGTGTCAGTAGAGCACAGTTAAGAGTCATTTGTGTATTGTTCAGAGTTCTTTTGGCTTTATTGAAGACCTAATGCACTACTGCATTTTCAACCATGTTCAGAGATTTAAGCCAGAGGAGAAATGCAGTACTCCATTGTAGAAACGACAAGAGAACAGATAAGGAGTTAATTTAAATATATATATGCATGACTGGTTGTCCTTAGTGATGTGGTCTGCTTAGATTTAGATGGTCAAACACTATTCCTAACTTCTTGGCAATATGAATGGTTCAGTTGTGAACCTGGACTGACTTGGCAAAAGAGAAGTTTAAGAGAAGCTAGAGAAACCTCTAGCACTGATTTGTTCACATTTCATATATCTATGTATATTTGTGTTTGAATGACGAGGACTACTGATAGCTGCTGATATAGACAGTTAATTCCTTACAGTCAGGAGCAGAACACACATGCTAGTTTGTAGTCAGCTGTAGTCTGTTTGGTATGTTTAAGCATAGATATCATTGCTCCAGGCCCAACTGACAACACCGTCAGCTTTGTGTCACTGCGAGTTCTTTGAAGTCCTGTCCTTATTAGACAAACTAAGGTCTATGAAGTTGGAATGAGAATGAGAGCTATATGTCATTGGGTTTCTCAATCAGTGTTTCTGGATGATAGGGCACATCAATGATGTGTATTACAGAAAGTGGAAAGGACCGATAACTGAACCCTGAGGCACACATGTAGTTATGTGACAACAACACACCATAATTGATCTGTCTGTAAAGTAATACTCTGTGAACAATAAGGTAGACAGGAGGATCTGGTGAATTACTGTGTTGATGGCTACGGAGTGGTACAGCAAAATGAATGATTGAGATGATGCTTCCGCCAACCACAGGGCTTTGTTGACTCATAGCAAGCTTTTTGTTGAATGTCTGCTTTTGAAGCCTGACTAATTGTTGTCTAGCTGGTTGTTCTGTGAGAATTAAAAAAGTACTTTTCCAATGAACACAAGATGTACTTTTTAAGCAGTGGAGATACTGGATAGTGATACTTTTTTATTCAAATTCACAGACCCAAAACATCTGGATCTGGATACCTAATCAGGTAATGAGAATGCTTGTTTAATCAAAAGTTACCTTTATTAGCACTGTTTTATTAGTATTACTTTTCTTCATATGTGACCATTTACTTTTGCAGAGGGGTATTCAAGAGAACCGATTCCAATCCAACATCAAACTCATCCACCAATGGATTTGCGTAAGAGCATTCCTGATCAGGAACCATACCAGTTCTATAGACATTAGAACATCATGAAAACAATTCCATTAAAATTAATAAGGATGTATTTTTACACGTAAACTACATTTCTAACATATGTAATGGCTAATAAAAGATAAATTGGTTTTAATAATATGCTATTTGTTTCTCCTCCATTAGTGGAATAAATAACTTCAGCAAAAAGCCATCTGATACCTACAAGAAAATGTAAGTTTGCAGAAAACACTGGGGGTCATGAAGCCTTTGAGCTCATTTTACCACATCTTAATTATGTCTATTTCCTTAAATGTTCTTTTCCCAGAGCCCCCCACACAATTCGGCCCAGCAATGAAAAGACAGTGCAGTCTGAACCAACTCTGAGTCCAGAGGAAGTGGAAAAGAGGTGAGAGATCATGCTCCATAGATTGATTTATCCAAGGTGACTCCTTTTTTCTCTTTATAAAATAACCTTTCCTTTGTATGTGTGGATGTGTAGGAAAGAGGCAGCCAGCAGTGTGCTGAAGGGATCGGCAGCAAATCGCCGTTCATACGTAATGTCCGCTGCAAAGAAATATGAGTAAGAGTCATTAGTTAGTAATTTGTACCTTTAACGTGCTAATGTACATGTTTTAGGGCTAAATAAGGTAAAAAGGTGTAATTTATATGTGCTTATAAATTTCTTTTTTAAGCGTATCACCATTGTATATCTTTATAAAAAGGCCTCCCTTAAGTATTGATGTTTCATGTTAAATAAAAAAACATTTCTTACACCATCAACAAAACAACTAACAGTACAATTCTAATTCTAACAATGTTAATTAATGTTCTATTTATTAAAAAGTATAGTACTCATCAAAATGCATTTTTACATTTATTCTAAAATATTAACTAAAGTAACAAATGTCATATTTCATTGCATTTTATTTTAACTAATTTTCAGATGTACTTTTTAATAGTTAATTTAAAGCAGTGCATCCATGTGACTTTATTTTTCAATTACTTTTTTTCTTTATCCCTATTCTTTATCCTGTTTCTCACTGCACAAAATTCACATCTAATATCTCCAGATCTTCAGAGAAGCCTGACAGCTCTGCTGATATGGGCATTTCCTTCGTTGCAAAAAGGTACTTGCCCACACTGAAATAAATAGGGTGAAAAAATAGGGTGAAAACAGGTAAAGTGGTTCAGTTGGCGAAAAAGCAGAGATGAATCTTAATCATCTATCATTATGTGCATCTGCCTACATTAAAAAACAGCAATAAGTTCAAGTGTCCCACTTTACCTCCATAAACCCCATCACCATTATCCTCATCCTCTTACTTTTGCATGTGTCCCTGGTTTGTAGGGTAGAAATCAGTGATGAGGATGACACTACAACATCTTCCAAGTCTGTGCCTGTGCAAAGGTAAACTACTCAACACCTGTCAGTTCTACAACTTCAAGATCCTATTTCTTTTTTTAACACCATCTCAATTGTAAATTAATTTTATTTACAGTGTAAAATCAAACACTGAACCAGTGGTGAAGGAGGTCAAGCCAGCAGCCCCTGAAATTAAATCTGAACCTAAGTCAGTGACTGAAACTAAACCTACAACACAAACTAAAATAACAACTGAAGCTAAAGCCGCATCGGGATCTAAACCAGTGCTAGAAAATACAACACAACCTAAAACCGCATCTGAGCCTAAACCAGCAATTGAAACTACAACAGTGGCTGAAACCAAGCCTACAGCTCAAACTAAAACAGTAACAGAACCTAAACCCACATCACAAACTACAACGGCAACCGAACCTAAACCCACATCACAAACTACAACAGTAACTGAACCTAAACCTACAACACAAACGACAACAGCAACCGAGCCTAAACCCACATCAGAACCTAAACCAGCTGAAACTAAAACTACAGTAACGGAAACTAAATCAGCTGTAACTCAACCTACAACAAAACCTGAACCTAAACCAGCAACTGAAACTAAGACAGAAACTAAAATCACAACAGAATCTAAGTTAGTGGTTGAAACTAAACCTACCACAAAAACAACAACACCAACTGATCCTAAACCCACATCAGAACCTAAACCAGCAACTGAAACTAAAACAGTAACTGAGACTAAAACACTAACTGAGACTAAAACAGAAACTAAACCTACAGCACAAACGACAACAGCAACAGAACCTAAACCAGCAACTGAAACTAAAACAGTAACTGAGACTAAAACAGAAACTAAACCTACAGCACAAACGACAACAGCAACAGAACCTAAACCAGCAACTGAAACTAAAACAGTAACTGAGACTAAAACAGAAACTAAACCTACAGCACAAACGACAACAGCAACTGATCCTAAACCCACATCAGAACCTAAACCAGCAACTGAAACTAAAACAGTAACTGAGACTAAAACAGAAACTAAACCTTCAGCTCAAACTACAACAGCAACTGATCCTAAACCCACATCAGAACCTAAACCAGCTGAAACTAAACCTAAAACAACTGAACCTAAATCAGCAGTTGAAACTAAAACAGTAATTGAGACTAAATCAGAAACTAAACCTACAGCACAATCTACAACAGCAACTGATCCTAAACCCACATCAGAACCTAAACCAGCTGAAACTAAAACTACAGCAGCTGAACCTAAACCAGCAATTGAAACTAAAACAGTAATTGAGACTAAAACAGAAACTAAACCTACAGCTCAAACGACAGTAACCGAATCTAAGATAGTGGTGGAAACTAAATCTACAACCAAGACAACAATAACAAGTGATCCTAAACCCACATCAGAGCCTAAAACAACTGAACCTAAAACTACAGCAACAACAGTTGAACCTAAACCTGCAGCTGAAACTAAACCTGCAACACAAACTACAACAGCAACCGACCCTAAACCCACACCAGAACCTAAACCAGTGACTGAAACTAAACCAGCAGCTGAAACTAAACCTGCAACACAAACTACAACAGCAACCGACCCTAAACCAGCAGCTGAAACTAAATCTGGAACTCAGCTGAAACCAGCACCTGTTACCAAGCCTGAACCAGTTCCAGAGAAAAGGTTTGCTGTATTAATGTTCATATTACAGAATTCGAAATAATTGCATATCTGATGTTGAATATATAGCCTTTTGCACTTTGTGTCTGTAGACAGAAACATTTCAATTGATGCATTTTCTTTATTTTGCAGCCTGTCTGACACCCTGATATCCTTCAGCACAGAGCCTGCCAGGTACAAGATTATGCCATTCATGCTTAATAGCATCCGTCATATAACGATTATGTTCATTAATCACAGTGCCATTCATGTGTAAAAGGGTTTCATACAGTATTAATGAGTTCAGAGCAGAGAGTGAGTACGCTGATATTGTTGCTGTTTATCTGACCTCACTGTCTTGTGAATTTATTGCACTTACTCTTATGTGATAGTTCAGTGCAGTCTAAGATAAACTTGTCAGATTGACACAGTCTCAGATGTGCTCTAAACCAACTCTTATGAGTATTTATGCAGCATTCAGTCATGTACCATTCATGCAAAATCAAACTTGGCCTGGTTTCACAGACAGGGCTTAAGCCAAACCATAGGATTAGGCCATAGTTTAATTTGGACATTTAAATAATTTATATCATTATAACAACTTAGAAGACAGCATTAAGTGTGAAAAGTGAGTAACTTGTTTAATATCAATCAGTGTAAATTTGTTTTAAGTTGCTAAAGCTCAGATTTACATTTTAGTCTGGACTAGGCTTAAAGTGCCCCTATTATGCCTTTTCGAATATGATCTTTCATGCAGTGTGTCATGTAGTTGTATTTGAACATAAACAATCTGCAAAGTTGTGACGCGGACAGTGCACGATAAATAAAGTTATTGTCTATCAAAAAAAAGAGTCGGCTCCACTGATCTATATAATCTTTATTATAGATCAGTGGTCGGCTCACACTCGCCTAAAAGAGTCGTCAGAAATTCGAATCTTTCTCTGTTACGGATCCACGATCACGTCACTAAGTAACATATTTGCATAAGGTCCGCCCACGTTCTACGTCGCGAACAACTTGCCCCGCCCACAAACAGTACAATTTCCACGTGGATTACATCATGTCAAGAAGACGCTATATCGTGCGCTGTCATTCAGATATGTCAATGAATTTGACACAGTTCAGTCATTATTTGCATTATTTTATTAATAACTTAATAAATCTAATATTAGGAGGATGACAATAACAGCATTAAGTTTGGTGGCTAACGCGACATAAATAACATGCTGTTTTATTACAGACCACTAGAGGACAGGAGAGCTCTCTCTGAGATGATATATTTTAAAATGAAGATTTTAATTCTAATCCAATTATTACTACATCATTTCTGTATTTCTTTGTGGTTCAGTTCTGGCCAAGCGGGCTCAGGAGTACATCTTCTCAGCCAGGATCTGCTGACAGACAACAGGTGTGAGAGGCTCAGTGCACCTATGATTATTATTGACATGATTTTAGATCCAAGTGCAAAACAGAGGCTGTGGTCATTCTATAACACGGATGCCTCAATGAATCTGAGGCTAAAAGTGAAGCAAAAAAAACGATATACTTTGACTTTATTATCTATATACAGCGAGGGAAATAAGTATTTGACAAGTCAGCATTTTTATCAGTAAGGGGATTTCTAAGTGGGCCATTGACACAAAATTTTCAACAGATGTTCCCATCAAGTCAAATATTGAATTCAGAACATCTAAGTATACAATTTGAGTCAGAATAAATAAAGTGAAATAACACAGAGAAGATAACAAGGTGCAAAATAGCATAGAAAGCCAAGAAATCACCTGAAATCTGTCTGTATTGAGAGAGAACCCCTGCCCTCTATCAGTATTAATTGATAGCAGCCGCTTTAGTCCTAATTGATGGCCTATAAAGGCTTCTCATTATCCAGGAGGCACACAGGAAAGACTTCATGATGGGTAAAAGCAAAGAACTCTCCCAAGATCTTCATAATATTATCGTTGAAAAGCATTCTGATGGGAATGGTTATAGATGCATTTCCAGAATGCTGAATGTTCCTGTGAGCACTGTGGGGGCCATTATATGGAAATGGAAAGAGCATCACTTCACCATAAACCAGCCACCATCAGGTGCTCCATGTAAAATCCCTGTCCGAGGAGTCCAAAGAATAATCAGGAGGAGCCAAGAACCACTCGGGCAGAACTTCAGGAAGACCTTGCATCAGCAGGTACTGTTGTTTCAAAGAAAACGATAAGCAATGCATTGAACCGCCATGGCATCCATGCACGCTCTCCACGCAACACTCCATTGCTGAACAAAAAGCATGTTAAGGCTCGGTTAAAGCTAAATGCGAAACAGCATTTGGAGAGGCCTGTGCATTATTGGGAGACTATAGTATGGTCAGATGAAAGCAAAATTCTACACACCATGTTTGGAGAAGAAAAGGCACTGCCCACCGCCCCAAGAACACCATACCAACAGTTACGTTTGGGGGTGGAAGCATCATGGTTTGGGGCGGCTTTTCAGCAAGCGATACTGGAAGACTTCATATTACTGAAGGCAGGATGAATGGAGAAATGTACTGGGATAAAAATCTGCTGCCATCTACCAGAAAGCTGAGAATGAAAAGAGGGTGGACATTACCCAAACACAAGGCCAAGGAAACGATGAAGTGGTTCCAAAGAAAGAAAATCACAGGACCATAGAAAATCTATGGAGAGAACTGAAGATTATAAAAGAGGCCCAAGGAACCTTCAAGATTTAAAGGGCGTTTGTGTGGAAGAATGGGCCAGAGTCACTCCTGAGCAATGCAGACGACCGGTCTCTCCATACAAGAGGCGTCTAAAAGCTGTAATCATCAACAAAGGCTTTTCTACAAAGTATTAAATAAAGTGTGTTCAATACTTATTCCCTGTGTCATTTCACTTTATTCTGACTCAAATGGTATACTTAAATGTTCTGATTTCTTTTTATGAATTTAATATTTGACTTGATGGCAACATCTGGTGGAAATTGTGTCAATAGCCCACTGAGAAATCCCCTTACTGATAAAAATGCTGATCCCCCGCTGTATATTAGATTTTAGGCACGTGTATAGAATCCGTTGTTAAATGATCTGGATGTTTCCTCAGTTCTCTGCCTCAGACAAACAAGGCACATACAACTCTGGACCTGCTCGCAGATGATCTTATTCCTTTCAATACTACTCCCACCAGGTGATTTTTCTCCTCATTTCTTCTTTATTCATGGAACTGCCATATTGTATATTGCAGACACTTCATGTCATGTGTATTCCTCAAAAATATGATTAGTCATTTAAAAACAACACGTAATAGAATACTTGAGTGTTGAAGTGAAACTAGTTTTGTTCCCCCTCTCTCAGAACCAGCACTGACTACACCTACACCCGGAGAAGCCAGATTGAGGATTTTAAGAGGTACGGCACCATTTCTTTCTATTTTCTTTATTCAGTTCACTTAAAGCTAGATGTGTCCGAACCTGCTCCTGAAGGGCCTCTGTCCTGCTGAGTTTAACCCTAATGAAACTCACCTGAGCCAGCTAATCAAGGCCCTGTCCCAAATCACACCTTAAACCCTCGAGGTCTTCCTCTAAATCCCCACTTTCATGACGTCATGTCTCTTTGACTGTCTCTAGAAGTCTGCTGCAGAGCCTGAAGTATGCATCAAGTGCTCATGAGGCCAATGTCCAGACAAAAATACTATAGTAATTTACAGTAAATACTAAAGTGCTTTTGAACCATACTATAGTAAAGTGTATTATAGTATTTACAACACTTGTCGATGAATGCTACAGTATAGACTATAGTGAGCTGATAAACTGTAATAAATAATGTAGTATACTTTTGTTTTACCACAGTAAACTATATTGCATTATAGCAGTTGTAGAAAATGTAGTACATTATTGGGTGAAGTAATTTGTTTGTATTCCTAAAGTTATATTTGTACATTAGAATTACCACAACAAATGAATTCACATGACATGGCATCATGCCACATGCTTCACATGTGTGATTTTTATTTTTTTACAGCCCTTATGATGATTTTGATCCAATTCCAATATCAAGTGAGCCTACAAAGAGGTAATGATTGTGAATGAAATTCTCACTGTTTATCAATCATCTGTGAACAACATCTCATTCTCCGTCTGCTTGTGTCTTTCGTAGTCCTCAGTGGCATGGTCCTCCACGGGAAGACTCACGGTAATTGTGCAATTCATTTTTTCAGGCTCTGTTTGCCAAAATTGTGACAATAATCGCTTTCACCATAAAGTTAGTCATAATAGTGTACATGTTTATTTTCAGTACCACAGATACATTCGATCAATTTCAGCATCCTGTGGACTTGGTTGCTGAGTGAGTATATAAATCTGACCTTAAAAATTCATTTAATTGAATCATTTAAATTACATGCAGAAATGTTTTACACAGTGCATTTGATTCAATAGTAACACTGATCAATACTTTTTGGACTTAATTGATAGTTTGCCGACAGACGTTTTGGTTTCCTTGGCTGAAGATGTTATTCCGATCGATACAAAAAGGTAATTCAATACGCCAATGCTTTTTCATCCTGTTTATTACTCCAAAAGCTCATCTTTATCGGCACAGCTCATTTCTTGAGCCAACACCTGGACCTGTCTGTGTTGATTCATATTGTTTACCCAGAGATCTTTACTAAAGTCAATAACATAATGGGTTAAAGTCCCGGAGAGGGATGTAGGGTGGTAGTTTGAGTCAAACCCAACCCTTAAACTCCACCTGAGCAGCAGATAAACTCTCACACAGTATCAAATGCACTTTCACACGTGCAGACACACTCTCTGGAGATAATAAACCACCAGATCTGTTTTTTTTTCCCCACAGTGACTGGAAGACAGACATGGACAGGTAAGTGCTTCATTGATTCATTTTGTGATTCCACAAGATTTCAAATTTTGATTCTTATTTTTTTCCATGAAAACATTAGTTAATTCATTTGGGAAAAAAAGATATAATTTTTTATATATTTGATTTTTTACATCATCCCATTCTCCCGTTGGAAGTGAACCAATATTTTATACCAAACAAAAAAAACCCCAAACAATTCTAATGCACATTGTATACATATAAAATATGTTTTTAAAAGATATTACATAATGATTTAATATTTGATTAAAATATTCAGTATGGAGCAATGATTAACATTTAATATTCATTTCCAGGCAGAATTTGTGAAAACATGGGAAGAAATTAGATTTTCCAATCTTACTATCCCATTTTTGTGTTAACATACTTTTAGGACACTTTGAAGTCCTGATGTTCCCTAAAGAGAATAAATAAAAGATGTTTAAAAAATGTAAAATGGGGTTAGAAAGCATGTATCAGTCTGGTCTGGTCAAACCATCATGTAATACTCGTGTATTGGTCACAAGGACAAAACTTGCTTTTCCTGTTTAGCATCTGATTTCATAATAACGAAGCGGAGCACTGGAGCAAGAGATATAGGGCAGGTTTTATAGGACAACAGCTTAATAAGTATAGCCCTGCTTCAAGTCTTTTGGTTACTCGTTGTTCCTGAAATAGCCGCTTGACAAAGACAAGAACTTTAAGAATGCTGCATGTCTCTACATTTTCACCACTTACTTCTGTCCCTCACATAAAAACAATAGCTTCTTGGCTGACCTCTGACTCCATGTATGATGCAAGCTTCATTCTTATACTGAAATCCTCTATACTATACTTTTAGTATTGTTCTATCCTTGTTCATCTATTCTCTTCTAAGCTTACGTCATATGTAAGTTATCATTTTAAAAATTTAAGTATTTTAAATTTATTTTTTTATATTATTTATAAGACATGTGTTAATGTATAGGTTTTACGATGGATATATACGGTTTATGGAGCTTCAAAATAATGGCCACCATAAGAAAGGTATATACACCTAGAATGGTTTGGGGATTATGGGGCTATTGCTTTAACATAAGCTATTGTTATTATGTGAGGGACAGAAATAAATGTTGAAAATGTAGACTTGCAGCATTTTTGTCTCAAGTTATTGTCTTTTATCAAGGCACTATTTTAGGAAATATCTTTTAAGGAACAATGAGTAACCCCTCCGCTGTGCATGCTACATCAGAGATCACACGTTTTGTTGTCCAAGACAATCTCTAAAATACTTTCTATTTTTGCCTTCTAGTTTTAAAACCAGCACCAAAACAGTGGAGAGTTCTGTCCAGGAGAACTTACCAGAATCTGAATCCAAGAAGTATGTGGGAAGATGTTTATGCTGAATCATTCACCTGGAAAGTGTTGAATGCCTGATCTCTTTTGTTTTCTCTTTTTAGGAGCTTTGTCTATGTCAAGGAGTACGTGAATAACTCGCATCCTGATGGCAGGTAAATTGGAGGCTTTATATTCTTAGAATCATTCTCTGCCGTCATTTGGGCAGGATTTGCTCCGTAAGATCAGCGGCCTCAATGCAAGAATAAAAATGGATTACATACTGTTCAATACAAAAGTAATACAATTTCTCCAAAAATAAGCACTGAAATGAATTAACATGACCACAAACTACTCTGATATGTGAAGCGGACACTCAAGGGACTAATGAACATAATAAACCTTGACTGTGTGATGGAGCTGGAGGACAGACTCATCACCTTTTTTATTTGAGTATGGTACCTGATGTAAAATAGGTGCAGTGCAGAGATATTGTGCGGAAGGTCATAGAATAATAAACTGTGGATCAATACAAAGTCTTCAACCACACAAATGCTCTTTGTTTCTATTTATAGCAGCTCTGACTATGTGTCATCAACATCCTCCAACTACAACTACAGCAGCCCCAGCTACTACCCCAGGTAACACGTTTAGCAACCTCACATAACATGACAGCAGCTTCACACACACATAGACGCATAAAAATGTCTGGATTAATTCTGTACAAGAGCACATTTTGGGGGCAAATGTATATGGGCCGTTATGCAGAAGTTGAAAATGTCTTGGAAACAGACTGTATAATATAGATTTAGTTTTATTGACCCATTAAGGTTTTACTTCTACTACATCCTTTTGCTTTTACATCTTTAAATCTTTTTCACATTTGTGCTATTTTATTGAGAATTTTCAGAAGTGAATCAATAATAATTACATTGGAACAATATTTCAAGTGTATTTTATAAGATTTGTTGTATTTTGAATCCATTTTTTCTTTGTAAAAGGCAAAAAGTTGAACAAAAAG
Organism: Enteromius paludinosus; assembly: GCA_032361165.1. Taxonomy (NCBI): domain Eukaryota; kingdom Metazoa; phylum Chordata; class Actinopteri; order Cypriniformes; family Cyprinidae; genus Enteromius; species Enteromius paludinosus. Next base: position 2,418,091 of record JAUMHQ010000071.1, read on the forward strand.
TTGAGGATCCATTAGTTTGAATATACACTGAACAGAAAAAGGTGTTTGTTAGTGACATTCCTTTTAGTTACACAAAATGATGATCGCTATCTCGTCAATAAGAGAGGGGGACGCAGGAATAAATGATCAAGATCACATACTTTTTAAATGCATATACACTATTTGGACAAAAGTATTGACACCCTCTTCTAATGAACATCTTTGTCTGACTTCCATGAGAACATATCTTAATGTTTAAGCACTTAGTGATATTCTAGGGAAATGTGTGCTTCCAGATTTATTGCAACAGTTTGGACATGTCTCTGTGTATAAGGCAAGGTTCAAAAAGAAATGAATGATGTCAGTGTGGAAGAACTTGACTGGTCTGCAGAAAGCCAGCTGAACACCACTGCTCTGACTTTAAAGGCCACCAAACACCAAAGATTTGAACATATGGGTACAGTCATTTCAGACACTTCCAAAACTGTTGCAACAGAGATCACAAATAAATGTTCAAAGCATGCATTAAAGAAGTTTAAGCATCTAGTCCATCATATATCGTTATATGCTTAAACTTTAAGGTTTTTACTCTTGGAAATTGCTAAAGTAGTCAAACCTGTTCATTAGAAGCGGGTGTCCCAACACTTTTGTCCATATACTGTTTCATATATGGTTGTAGAGGCTGTTCTAAGCCTGCTTATGTATCGTTTACTGCACAAGCATTGATGAGTGTGAGTAAATGGGAATTTTTTTAGTTTGTCATACGAGCTCTAAACAATGACCTCATTTGGTCTTTTTAGAAGGGATATGACTCCCTGTACATACTGTGGAGAAATGGTGGGAAATGATGCCAAAATCACCATTGAGCACCTGAACATATCCTGTCACCCATCCTGCTTTAAGGTACGCAACAATATCCGCTCGCACAAAGGACTCTTTTTTTTCCCAGACACCTCTTTAATTTGTATGGCACAATATGCTGGATGCATTTTAGCTTGTTTGTGATATGCTACACCACTGTACTTATTGATATATGACAATATGCTTCAATGAAAATACATATTGAATTTCTTCCCCCGCACTCTAGTGTGGTATTTGCAGTAAACCAATGGGAGATTTACTCTACAACATGTTTCTCCATCGTGGGACGGTTCATTGTGAGAGCTGCTATTCCAATGTGCTATAAGAAGATCTGCTTACACTGCCGGAAATATCCCTCAACAGTATAGCTAACCTGCTTATTCCAATAGGAATTTGACTTGTTACTGACACAAAAGACGTTCCTCTATTTTTCCTCACTGATCGTACCGCTGACCTTATCTGAATATCATAAAGAGATTTTCTTCTGCTATGAATGCTTGTTGCCGAGATTTTTTCTCAGATTCTGTCCCTTTAACGTTTAGTCAAGACGATAAGAATGTATATCTTTGTTGTATTTAATCATCAGAAACCATTTGAAATACATTATAGTACTGTTTTGGTAACAATGTTACGATATGTATCCCGCATCGATATTTACAATTAAAGCAAAATTCCCACTGAATTCAGTGTTTTGTTACAAGAATGTGCAATAAAAAATATAAAAATATAAATATTGTATAAGAAATACTGAGGTGCGCAAACATTTAAACAGGTCAAGACAGAAGTCCCAGGAGTCTAATAATAACAACTCCTGTACCGGTCAAAAAAAAAAAAAAGTATTTATGAATTTTTGTAAAAATCTTTGACTATCTTTCATTCGTCACTGACAATAACAACCTTTGCTTCAACAAGACCCAAATCCCCACTAGTTCCCAACATGTGAAAAAATCTTTCCTCCAGCCATTATCAACAGCATGAAAACAACATTATAATTGAAAAACTTAATGGTCCCAAAAGGGTGTTTCTTTACTTCATGCAAGAATTTGTCCTAGTAAACTTGACCTTGCTGTATTTTCATGAGCTTCACTCTTCAAGACCCTTAAGTAAAACAAAACATTATTCTTTGTTCATCAAAACTAGTGATATCCATCTATGAGATCATTTGTGACAAGCTGCAAGCAAGACTGAGTCACTGTGAGCTGAAGCTTCCAGATTAACATAGAACTCAAAAGCACATTCATTATGACTGCTTAATACAAAATCCTGGTGGGAAATATTCAACAAGATGATTGTGATTGCTTCTACTTGATTAGAATTTCAGAATTTAAAAATGGCTCTTCAGCCTTGGGTGGATTGCCAAATTGTTTGCAGAAATATTTCAGTCCTGAACTGTCACAGGAAGTTTTGATCTGTGATGTCGGAGTCCTGAGTTCATCTCATCGGCCTCTGGCTCTCCTCACAGCGATGCTCTGTATATGCTGCCACAATAACGACGGATCTGACACGTTGTGACTGATGAGTGACTCCAAACCCTCTGCTTGATCCAGACTCTGCCAGTAGTCCTGCGGCCACATCTGGAGCCAGCTGAGAATAGACATGCGTCATAAAATCACTTGCTTTAAAACAACATTCACAAAAAGTTTTACTCTAAAAAAAAATAATGATGTAGTCAAATGCACATACAGTGCCCTCCACTAACATTGGCATCATTGGTAAATATAAGAAAATGTCTCTGTAGAAATAAATCTGCATCAAAAATCTAACCTTCCATTGAGGTAAAACAAGGGCAGGAAATCTGATGAAATTATGAAATATTGCATTTCTCCAATGCGTATTGATCACATTTATTGACCGCTTGAAACTCATGAATAAAATCTCTCAGAAGAATATTCCCATTTATTTAGGACACCAGGCTGACTAGGATCTTGAAATTGTCCAGCCATGACTTCCTGTCACACAGGATTATAAATATGAGGAAACAAAGGCCACATTTCCTTGATCATCCATCACAAGGAGTAACGCCAAAGAATATAGTTCTGATGTGCAGAACAAGATTGTTGAGCTTAGCATTGAAGCATTGAAAATCCCACCATCAGAACAATAATGAAATATGTTCCAATCAACTAAAGATGTTCGAAATCTGTCTGGAAGAGACTTGTGCCTATATTGTCCTAATGCACGGTAAGGAGATTTTGAGTGGCCAAAGACTCCTGCAGGTATAACAGCAGAGATTAGTTGAGTCTTGGGAGTCATAAAGCCTAAAGAAATGATCAAACAGCCCCTACATCAGCACATGTTGTTCAGGAGGGTTTTAAGAAAATTCTCCCAGCTTATTTGTCAGACATGACTGGAACTTCAAATGGCACTGGCTTCTATATTGAGATAAAACAAACAATAAAAAAAAAGAGCTGGGTCTTCCACTGGGACAATAATCCATCATACTGTCCCAGTCCTCTGAGCTGAAGCCTTTAGAGCTCCGACAGTCACGTGCAACTACCTCATCAACTCTTTAAAAGCCTCCAAAACCCAGAGTGGTGCAGATGGACACAATCTATTTTTTTAACGAATATTCAGAAGTCTGCCAACCAACACCGTATATAGACTGTAAAATATTGTCAAGTGGAAAGGCAAGTCTGTGATGTCAGCTAACATAGCATAGCTGTGGTATCAAATGTCTTACCCGTATAATCCCAAATGTTGTGTTTATCATCACGTTTTATTGCAGTGAACCATTTTAGTAATCTACCAGGACCCTTAGGAATACGATAAAACTATTTTGTGTATATAGGCAAATCCATATTTTTAATGAAAGATGTTTTCTCTCTATTTTGTAATAGTGAAAGACGGCTTGCCTTATTGATTACGTCTAGGGTAGAGAACTTGATTTCTTGCGTGGCTGGATGCTGGTCTCATGGAAAATAATAATGTTGTTTGTATTTGCCAAAACAGAAATTTAGTCAGAAATTGTGATTAGCACGTTTACAGAGAACTCTCCAGCTTTCCTCAGGACTTTCTGATTTACTTAAATACTGTGAGAGGAGCCGAGAAACTGGCCAATGGAGGTCCACCATGTTTAAATAGTGTAAGGTTTGTAAGGTTATAAATTATTGTTCTACTGCTGTCGATACCAAGGCTACGGCTGGTCTGCCACTCTCCTGGTTGCCTGTCAACCGCAGGAGCTCTATAGAAATTGAGTGAGGTAAACTGAAGAGAAGATGATGTGAATTTGAAGGATCTAGAGAGATTCTGCCTGAAGGAATGGCCTCTGATCTCTTATCAGGTGTTCTTCAAACTCTTCAGGCATGAACTTGGAGCCGTAATCTTGAGAAAGGGCCATTGCATTAATTGGGTGCCAATAATTGGCCAACATGAACTGCAAAGCATTTTTTCCAGTCCCACCACACTTTCAATTGTTTTACTTCAATGATAGATTAGAGTTTAGTGCAGTTTTGGAATGAAAGATGAAAGGGACAAACGAAGTAGATTTAGTTTTCACCACTGATCTATATAATGACTGGATCGCAGTGAAGCCCCAGAAGTGTTCAATCCGCCATCTTACTATTCCCTACCGGCAGAGAGTCACAGGCAAACTGCTGATCTTAAATCACCCGATTTAAAGTGAATCAGTCACACAGGATGAATTTTTGTTACGTGTATGTTAATTTTTACTTCAGATATTATCTGCAAAATTGGCGGTCTAGTGGGCAGGATAAGCGCAATTTTTCAGTCGTTTAGGTGGGTGTGTCTGCTGCACACTGCTGACAATTCAACACGAAATATTTCATTATGTCCACAATTACTCAGGAATTATTCAACACAAAAGTATTAGTATCAGACGGTAATTAATACTTTTACTGTATTTATGAGATGGTGATACTTAAAATCCGTTTACCTGTCCTTTGGGTCAATACTCTCCACAGGCCCGTATCCAGGACTGGGCAGTGGGCAGCCCATGTGCGAGCTGTTGGCCATCTTTGGTTGAGGCGGCAAGTTTTGTTGTGGGTTCTTCCTGTGAGCTTTCGCTGCTGCAAGACGCTCGTTCTCTCTATCGCACACGAAACACTCAAACCCGTTCAGGTAGTTCGGTTTAGTCATGTCGTTGACGCCCCACTCTCTGCTCTCCAGCCCGTCCAGCAGACACAGGTTAGTGATCTTGCTGGGGGTTTTGTACTCCAGATAGCGCGAGTACTCCACGTCATCTTGATCCAGAGTCTTTATGAATTCTGCCAGATCGCGTGGAGAGGGGAAATCATCAACAAGGATAGCGGAGTGATTGTTTGGCAGCCAGTCAGCCACTGATGATGACCCCCTGTAGATGGGCACACAGCCCTGGTGCATGGGCCGCCACAGCTTCTCAGTCATGTAGTCGGGACACAGGCCATTCTCCAGGGCCAGGTGGAACTTATACCGGCCGACGAAACTCATGAAGCGCCTGTCTTCACCAGTGGCCGTGCTGGTGTCCTCCAGATAGTCAGGCAGGGGTTTGTTATTAAGGCACTTTCCATATGAGTCAATCTAAGAAGACAAATGATGATGTTAATCTGGATTTTAAGACCAAATTATACTTGGTTTTCCATGTATTTGCTCACAGCTGAACATACAGCCTTCATAAAATGAACTCTTGACAGCATGCAATGCAGACACATGCAACACTAGAAAGTTTCCTCATTCAGGGACAGCACTATTTCTCAAATGAGAGATTAAAAAATGTCTCCCTTTGTGATCCCTTTTTTTCTGTTAACCCATAATAAAAGTCACAAAAGAACCAAACTTCATGAATGTTTATTTGTGACAAAGAAGTATCTGTTCCAGTCACTCTACCAGAGAAAAATCACAGTTGTAGAAATAACGCCATGACTTTATGTTCTTTACAAGTGTATGTAAACTTTTGAACCCAAACCTTACATACATATCTTTCGTAACAGTATTACCTCTATATATTTCATCAGCTCTTGAACGTAGCGATCACGGTCTGAAGGCACATCACAATGGGACTGCATGTACAGCACCGGGGCCAGACCGGCCTGTCTCCAGCGGTTCTTCTCCTGCAGAGGGACCGCCGGTGCTTTCAGAAGATAATGCAGAGAGGGTAACCACTGCAGTGTTAGCGGATAGTCCGACTCCCTCCTGAACGTGGCCGTGTAGTTAAACAGCCTGATTCCAACACCGTGAGAGAGCAGGTAGTTATTCATCGGTGACTCTTCATGGAAAAGCGCCCAGGTCTGATGGTCCAAGCGTGGCAGAGGAGCCTCGTACGCCCGGAAATCGGTGCCATAGAAAATGATGGATGCCGTGCGGCGATACAGCTGGACTTTGCGGTTGCTGGTGACCAGACAGGACGAGTGGGCACAGTCCACACGCTCCGTGTCTCCTGGGAAATGTGGGAACAGATTGGAGCTCCACCACAGAAGGATGGGCAGTTTATTATTGGGGCGAGGGTCAGCGTTTCCAGGGCCGCGGTACGTGCTCACACTGGCAAACTCCATGTCAGTGAGAGCACTCTGGGGCTGGAAAACCCCACTGTCCCCCGTGTCCACTGGCCCCTGGCCCCAGCAGCATACTAGGGCCACCACAATAAGCCACAGGCAGAGTGCCATAGTCAACCTAAGAGAGAGAAAGACACTGCATTAAATCATTCTTCCACTCTTAAAGGAATAGTTCACCCCAAATTCTGTCATTAATCACTTGCCCTTATGAACACAAGAAGTCATTTCATAAAGTTACGGCTGAACCACAGATGTCTAATGGACTACTATGTGTACCTGTCTATGCAGATTTAGTAAGCTCTCGGATTTCATCAAAATGATGTTCGTTTGTGTTCTGAAGATGAACAAAGGTCTTAGGGGTTTGGAGTGAGTAATTAATGACCAAATGTTTATTTTTGGGTGAATTATCCCATTAAACTTTTTAATGTTATTAAAGAAAATTCAAGTATCTACATTGGACTATCGAGTATTATCAAGAGTAAAAATAAACCTGAGCTTGACCTTAAAGACCTGCCCGATGTGAAAGCATGAAGGATAATCTAAATAGTTTAGGGAATTGTGGGTCCAGTGCTGCACCGTCAAGAAAACTCTGCCTAAAGCCTGGTTTAAGCACTGCACTTACTACGTCATTGTTGCTGGTGTGATCTACCAGTGTCAGTTGTGTCGTGTTACTGCCATTCACAAATCCTCTCCCATTGCCTCATGGGATAGTTTGTTTGCGCTTAATACCATACCAGCTTCTGTGGCTATTTTAATGGCGAGGAAATGTATGGCCAATTTAAATCAGATTTTTATAATTTATTAAAGCTGTATTTGGCTTAACTTAACAAGCTCTTCAAAAGAGTTAACGGAATAAAAAAGGTTTTCATACAGGGTAAAACCAGTATTATCTAATAAAACATGTTTCAAGGATAAAGGGTTTTGGCAGAGAGAACATGTTGGAGGACCTTCTCCTAATATTAAAAACTGTGCCTTCCTGGAACGACCCAATCTACAGCAGGTATAAATAATCTGGTCCCAGCGGTTGGAAATCTGCCTAATGGAGTCAGGTGAGACCTTCAGAATCTTGCCCAAAGTAGTACATCATCCAAGGATGTTTTGTCTACTATTTCATGAATACTTTGAATTTCGACATACTGCTCCATTCACACATTCAACATTTTTTCTCCTTCAATACCATTAGATTTTTGTTTAGGGTCTTAACAGAAAATGATGTAAGACTTCAGTCTGTGCGAGCAGTCACATAAAACCACAAAGAGAAATGTTGATTAATGTCAAACAACAAAACTCTGCTCTTGACTGATCACTTTTTATTAGCGTCAAAAATGAGAATACATTCACTGCTAGTTGAATGCAATTCTGTACTGCTATTTGTTATAGTTTATTTTATTAAAGACTCTTAACTTTCTTTAAGTAATGTTTATATTTTTTGTTAGGCTAGTGGTCTTATTCTTAGCAACTAATATATATATATATATATACACACACACACACACTTTTATTACTTTTTTTTTTTTTTGCAGGGTCAGGCACAAACATTTTAAAAGGGCAAGAAATAATCTGAACCTCTAGCCAGACCAGTCAGGTAAATAAAAATTGTACACAACGGTTAGTGGACGTGTCCATTGTTTGTTGAAATGGCTGTATTTCAACAAACAATGAGCTTTCTAGACAGCATATTTTAGGCACTGTGGTCTCAAAACCTACTAAGGTGCCTAACCTAGACAATCATAATGGCAAAACCTAGTCACCAGCCTTACTCAACTGCATTTTTATGCACCCACTTATATCCAGTGTGCACTCAAAGTATGGAGCACACTATGTTTGGAGCACAGCCATAGAGGAATATAAAAACACATTTCCCGACAAAGCACGGAGACAGACGCTTATATTCCATACAACAAGATGTGACAGCATACTTTCTTACTTCAGCTCAGGACACCTCCACTGGCATCTCCACAGTTTTCCCTTGCCACTGCCCTGTAGCACAGGATGGACACAAGATGCTGCTGTTCTTCCTGCTTTAAGGAAAGCCAGAGGGAAAAATTGAGCATTACTGCCACCTAGAGTTCTGGATGAGAATTACAAACAGAGGAATTATTGTTTTTTACTATTATAAATGTTCAAATTTACTTGGCCTTTTAAGAGCATATAATGTTTATATTAGTTGAACTTACGTAATTAAACAATTACATAAATTAGTAATTAAAATGAACTGTGCTGAATCTCACGTTCTCTCTCTCTCTCGCTCGCTCACTCACTCACTCTCATACACGCAGCGCGTGAAATCTCAGCAGCACTGCTCGCGGTACAGTATGAGGTAATTCAGAGAGTATTTTTATACGATTCAAGTAATTTAAGAGCAAGTGGTTAATTTCCTCCTGTATGTATGTTTACGTTTGCGTAACAGTGCTGCAGTTTATTTAATAAAGCATCTTAAACGGTGCTAGTCATATAGCTAAAGTGAGCTAACAGGGCTGAGAATATGCATATGATTAATGACACTAAACTCGAACGTTAAAGCATCAGCCATGTTTATTGGGCATAGTACGAGCTAAGTTGTAATGAGCAATAATAGTGACAGTAATAAAGATAAACCTTAGCTTGAGCACTCGTATGCTAAAAACACAGCTGTCATGCACATGTGCGCATGCGCAGAGAACGATCATATGTTTCCTGCTCTAGATGTATTTAAAATGAATAAATACGCAAGTAAAAGTTAAATAACGCGGAGTATTGCACGGTATTCTGTCAGTATCGTGTAGTACGATTTTGGGCAAGTTTTAGACTTCTAAAACTTGCATTTTAAGTGTTGTCTATGAAAATTAGTCTGTAGTCTCACATTATATCACAGTTTATTCATTCTAGTTAAGAAATTCAGAGTCAAACTGTGTCAGAACATTCAGCAGAGATTTCATCTTGATTTAATGTCATTATATCCTTTAATGTCAGATAAAAAAAAGGTGGTTAATGGATTACAATCACCAAAAAATTATGAATTTTGTTCAGTCTGTGGTGTTAAAAGGTTGCATTACATTTAAGCAGATACTTTTATCTTTTATAAGTGACTTACAAATGAAAATTAATACTGCATTAGCAATTAAAGAATTAAAGTGTCTGAATTGTTTGTGTAATAAAATAATAATGAATAATAATTTATTTAGCTATTCTGACTTCCATTTATGAACTATAGTGTCTTGCACCCATTAGTAAAAAAATTATGTTTGGTTCGACTGTAGGACATGTTGGAATTTTGTTGCAATAAGCTAGAATGTTTTTGTGCTTGTGATTCAGCTTAGATTGCACTGTCACACAGTGATCTTCATAAACGTTCAATTTAAAGAGTTTAACCAATCCATGTGCTTTCAGAGAATGTGTTGTCTCAGGGTCAGTCACTAGAGCATCTGACCCACACCAGATAAACAAACATCATCACTGTTTGGAGATGACTTTCATAGCTCATCTGCTGCTTCTTTATGCTCGAAAGTCATTGTGTCATTGTGTATATTTGTCTTTCGTGTAGTTTGTATGCTTTCTTCAAAGAGAAAGCCAGAGTCTTGTGTCCAGTGTTGGGGAAAAAAATAAACGCTAAATAAAGTAAAATTACATTTCAGAAATAATACAATTTACATATAGATATACAGTGCACACACAAATAATGATTATAAGATTCATGTATCTCAAAAATCAATTCCAGTGCCAGAATCAGATTCTTGAGGTCAGAAGTCAGTTACTTGGAGTAAAAGTTTTGTTCTACTTATAAAGAAATATTTATATATATATGTTAAAAATGTGTTTTTCTTCAATAAAATTCAGGAGATTCATTCAAAAACACTGATTCGTCCAATAATAAAACAAGTAAATCTTGAGTGAGTCATTGAATCACTCCCTTCATGAATTCCATGATATTTTTAGTTGCACACAAACTTAAAACAAATTTAATTGAGTACATTTTTTGTTTTAGATGGTATTTAGTAGCGATTAAATGTTTTGCAAAAAGAGAAAAATATTTTTGATATCCAAGATATATTTCGACAAGAATCGGAATTGATAAAATTCCAATTACACCCAACCCTATATATATATATACATACAGTAGTCAACATTGAAGTGGATCATAAAAGTTCATCAAAGTTGTCCTAAGACAAGAATACGTATTGTTTTTGATTTTAGGACAACTTTGATGAAAGATTTTGATCCACTTTGAATGTTGACTACTGTATATATATATATATATATTAGTGCTGTCAATCAATTAACTAATTAATGGCATATTTTTCTAAAATGAATCACGATTGATTCCAACTAACAGTACCATATTTAAATTAGGGGTGGGCATAGATTAATTTTTTTTAATCTAGATTAATCTATATTAAAATGGCTCATTTGAGATCTGTCAAAGGCATTCAGAATTTGTGTGCT
>JAUMHQ010000071.1:2431723-2442495 GCA_032361165.1 Enteromius paludinosus
TACCCACAGCTGATCACCGTGATCAAACTTAATTTGATCGCGATCACAAATCGAGATCGTATAATCGCCCAGCCCTAATTACTGTATGATCTGGGGCGCAGCACCAAATGTTGGGCCTCATTTACACAGCCGGGGGGGTGGGCCCTTCACAACCCCTCTTTAATCATATTAATAATAATAATTGTATAATTGCAGGCCCCCCATCCCCCCTGTTACTCGGTTCCACTATTACCCCCTCTCTAAACCCCTGTGTAATTACCATAGAGTATATAACGAATCAGTTTACATTACATTCATAGTTGAACACAAACAGACAAAAGCAAAAAAAACACAACGATGCACATTCATGATTCATTATTTTATAGATGTAGAATTGAAAAAATATTTGGAATTTTATTGTAGAAAAGTTAAATGGCAGCTCGTAGGTACGAACGTCCCAGGAGGACTTGAACGCAGCATATACTGTATATCGCCCCTGGACACTGATACTGTATGCTTGAGAGCTCTCTGTGTAGGTACTGACGTGGGCTACAGAGTTACTAAACAGTAAAGATATTTTATACGTATTTATCTCTCTGCAGTCTGACACGCTGAGGGTTTCCCAGTCGAAGGCCTGTCTGCTTGTGACGTGGTGTTTAATAATAGCTTCATGTCCTGGAGGCTCCCGGCAGTATTCCGCCAGTTTGAAACTGACCATTTCACTATTCAGCTGTTGCTCATTTTTCCAGATATTTGAAAGAAATCATGCATTTTGCTATTCTTTGGGTGAAGAACATGTTTTGGTCATATTTAACCTAAAATAGTATTAAAGAATAAATAAACTAGATAGTTTTTTTTTTTTTTATTCTGACCATGACATTATTTTTGTGATGATAAAACACATTTAAAAGCAAAATCTTATTACCGTAACGTGGAAAAAAAACATTATTGATCATTACTTTGTCACAACGAATAAATGTAACTTTCCTTTGTAAAATATTGCTTAAACTGTAGACCTAAATGAATTATCTGTTACTGTAGCATTTGTTATATTAGCTTCGATTCATGCCGGTGTGGAAACATGTAGAAAAATAATCCACACATGACGAAACAGTTATATGATTAGAAACCTTTGCACTCTTGATACGATTTTATAATTATTATTTTATTCATGGTACATGTAGTAAAATGCATAACCTCAGATTGTCTCAGATGCATCAACACAGCACTACTTTTACACAGAAAGGGAATTTCTTTTCTAGTATTGAAAGGTTATTATTATTGATTTAATTTTTATTTGAATTAATTTTGAATTGTTCTGTAAGGTACAGTGAGTTTGTTTTTAGATGTTTCTAAAGATTTGTTCGATTAAGCTGTCGGGTTGTTTTGTGTGTATTTGAGCGATCTTACATGATTCCTAACTGCGTGTCGATTCTGGTTTGATGAAGATTGAAAGCCTCTTGCATGAGAAGTGTGTCTGTTTGTGTGTGTATATTGGTCAGTTTGAGGGTTTAGTAAATGAGTCAGGAATGTGGCTTAGACTAATGCACAGATCATTGTCTGCTTGACATTTGAACAAGACCTGTCTACATGTAAAGCTGGAGCCTCTTTGAACGTCTGCTGCAGGTCGTTTCCTCAATGTCAGACCAATGTTGATATGAAACCAAAGCACATGGTTCCCAGTATCTTGCACTGACCTTTGACCATGCTTAGAGGGCACTTGTGAATGACCCTTAGTGCATTTATAGGTACTTTTAACTTATTTTACTTCTCTTTTATAATATTGTGTTATTGCTTTTCCCAGAATATGAATGTTTTCTGCTGTAAGTCTCATTACAACTAAAGAGACCCAAGTCTGTGGACTGGGCAGCTGATGTTCTTGAACGTTTCTGTCTCTTGCATTAATGCGTAACATGTAGCCGTGTTTCTGTTTACAGACCTTCGCTTGCCTGCTATCATACATTTATGTAAAACACAAGAAAATGTATGTTGTTACTTTGTTTTTGTCGACGGACACGCTCACAATGATTATTGGTACACTGTGACACAGAAATAGATGTAACACTGTGTTTCTCAAACTGAAGATTCAGTTGCTGATGTTGGAAAATCAGTATTTGTCTATTTATGAGAGTGATTTTAAGGAAACCAAGGTACCAAACATTCGGATCTCCAGTGAAGAGATGTTACACAGGATGCAGAAGTGCAACTGTTTTGACGTGTGTTATCATGTTTCAGTGTTACATGAAAATGTTGTGTTGATAAGCAGGTGAATCTCATATTTTACCCCAAGTACAATAGGTACCCTTGCTAACACTTTATTTTAAGGTGTCATAATACAGGTTAATTACCTAATTAAGTTCTTCGTAGTAGCCATTGTACTTATCATGTAACCTAGTTATGGAACAGTCTGTAACAGACAGCTACTGTTACACGTTACAGACACAGATACTTCATACACTTAATTGTAAGCAGCTTGTGTCTGTGTACTTGAATTTTATTTATTTATAATAACATCGTATAAAGTCTGCAACATATGTGACAGTCCTTTGGTTACATAAGTGGCTGTCTGTTACAAATGTGTAACAGTAGCATCCTGTTACATTAAATAATTACAAACTGTCCCAAGTACATTTTGTTTTACGAAAGTAGAACGGCTACTACAGATAATTACTCTGTAGTATGGACACCTTAAAATAAAGTGTTACCAGGATGGTAAATGTGTTTTGGTGATATTAATTTTAGCATTCCTGCCACAGAATGGATGTTACAGCTCACAGGTGTATTGTATCTCATTAATAACACCGTATTTTTTGAGGTTCATTTGTCAGTGTGACCAGTCACGACCACGTTGGAGAATTGTGAGGGATGAATTGTGGTTAATTAAGGGCATTACTGCAATGAATGTACTGACTCTTTGTCCCTTTTTACAGCTTGATTTGTATACGGTGCCCCAGTGTTCGTATGCTTTGTTCTGGGTAATACTGCTTTTACAGAAATGGACTCAATTCAATGCACGAGTTGTTGTGTTACCCTACCGTTTCACGTCATCTCCAGTGCAATAAGGAGGTCGAGACTTCTTTGTTTGCAAATTTACTTTGCAAGAATCCAGTGCGATGAATAAACAAACTGCAACAGCGATCGTTTTGTGTGGTTCATGAGATTCATGGTTTTCAAACGAAATGCTCTTTTCTGCTCAACCAGGTAACAAACGTCGTAACTGAAATATAGTGTTTATTTCATAACATCAAATCAACGCTTTCGGTACTCTCAGAAATCATAATCAAACCGCTTTTAGTCAGCAGACGTCACACATCTGCGTGAAGCACGTAAGGAGAACAGAGACTTCCTCTGTGCTCATTTAACACTCGGCCGAAAAGTGTGTGCAGCCTCCTCTCCTCCTTCTCTCTGCGATGACGCTCTTTAAAAACAAGCTGCCATGCTGCTAGATGGAGTGGACAGTGAATCTATGAATAACAAAACACATGAATCATTGGTGGAAGTCATCGACCTTTATTTCCCACTAAAGCTCCCAGACATTGGCTCTTACACGACCAATACACCACCAAACTGTGCAGCCAAGCAGCAGGTTAAAATAGGAAACCTGAGCTGAATTAAACATATCTAAGAAATACTGTTAGTGCTAACGATAAACCAGAGCAATACGCTGTTTGACGAATAAAAAGAAATCACTGATTACTTAGAAATTCAGCGTTATACAATAACTACAATAATCTCCTGATAATTAGAGTTACAAAGCAACATTAACAGTTCACACATCAATGAAAACGTATTATTTCACGTTGCTCCACAGGGAGCCGATTCGGATGTTATCACACGATTTGAATGGGCCGTTATCAGTGGTTATCAGCCCATTCATATGGGTCAGTAGGGGCCTGCTGCACCTACAGGTAAAACTTGAAAATTTCAAACTTAAAAATTGATGTGCGCATGCCCAGTAGTCCTATGCATAATCTTCTAAGCCTACCAGTAGCAGGCCCCTACTGACCCATATTAGGCCCATTCAATCGAGTGATAACATCCGAAGCGGGTGCCACAGGAAAGGAAGAAAAGGAGATATTTTGAAAAATGCTCACGCAGCTCTTATACAATGATAGAAAAAGCTCTCTAAGAAGAGAAATTTGTAGTCCATATGACTTGTGCACCACATCTAAAGCCTTCTATGATGTATTTTAACATTTAACATCAATGTCTAACAAATAAAGCAGTGTCGAGTCAAATTTGAAAGCACAAATGACATTTAGAAGTATGTCGAAGGGCATGTATATCAAGGGTTGTCATTCAAATTTGACTTGACAGCTTTATTGCGAGATCAATTTGAGTTGTGTGACTTAAGACGACTTGAAATGCTGAGCATTAGACATATTGACTGGCGATACGGGTTTGAAACGACATGCGCGCGAGTAAACGATGACAGCTTTCATTTGAGACCTACTTTCAATCTACACTAAAACCGTGCTTTCACCAAATGCTACAGGGGTGATCAAGCATCCAATAAGTATTAGAAGAAATCCTGAATTGGTTACCTTTTGTTAAAAAAAGTTTTTTAAAAATCTACAGAAAACAAACGAAATGAAGCTACGGCTAATATGGCTGTTTTTTCCCATTTTTGTTTTCTTTTGCTCTCAATTTTCAAAAACAGTGTTAGTAACGACACGCTCTGCGGCAAAATACCTGCTCAAACATCATCAGCCGCATCTGTGCACCAGTCACAGAAAGCCTTTTATTCAAGCAGCTGGAAAGCCCCAGAAGCCTCTTTGTCAGTGGCCGATATCTTCTGACGCGTAAACTGACCCCTAGCATGGGTTTGTGCTGGGGCTTTCCTCTAACAAAGAGGAGCTCATCCATTGTTAAGCTTTTCTCAGTCCTTTCAAGAGGCTGTGAGAAAAAAAAAAGCGCTGGGGTCACAAGGAACCAGCACACATTGCTGTGTCTCTCCATGGCAACCAGATGTGAGGGATGGTCACCAAGGAAACCAGCCATCACCACTTTGAGATTCTTTTTGAGCATCTAAAAATCTTGTGGTGTGGTAGTATGCCTAATTACTGCTTGTACTTTTATATACTTTGTCCAATCTGGTAATGTCAACTATGGATAGTACCGCAGATGGTTTTCAATGGATGAATCATACTAGCTGTACACTAAATCTTTGATTAGATACAGAAAGTAAAACTCTCGTATAAGATCTCAAAATTCTTGACCTAGAAAGGGTAAGAATCTAATTAAATATTTATAGCTGCCTTCAGGTCATGTTGGCATGATCATATTTATGATATGAAAGCACAGGAACCCTACCTCAATATTGTAACACAAAAACATTTCTTTGAGTCAATTCAATAATTAGAGCAGAAGCAGCTTGCTATTGGTCATCGTTTAAATTTTCATTGTAAAATGTTAACTTAACAAATGTCTAAAACATTCTTGAGTCAAGATACATTTACTTGAGAAGCAAAATAAATTAATTTTTGAAAAAAAAAAAAAAAAAATTAAATACTGTTAGTTTTGAAATATAATGCCACTGGGGTAAGAAAAATAATAAAAATTTATAGGGAACATTTTCATGCCCACTAGCAGATAGTTTAAATCGTTTTAAGAATGAAGTAACAAAATGTATAATTTCTTTTCTTTTTCAGAAAACAAGGCTCAATATCTTAAAGGGATAGTTCATCCAGAAACAAATATTGCTCGCATTCATGTTGTTAAAACAGATATTTTCGATGAAATCTGAGAGATATTTGACTCAATGCAACTGAAATATTCAAGGACATCAGTAAAACAGTCAACTGGAATTTGATGAAGCTACAAGAATACTTGTTCAAAGAAAGCAAAAATAACGACTTCATTCAACTATTCTTCTCCATGTCTTCCGCCGTTATGAGGAGTATCACAACAAATTCATTTGAATTGTAGGTGTTCTTGATAATGATGGAAGAGGTGATTTGGAGGAGTAGAAATGTTGGATCAATTTGTTATTTATTTATTTATTGTGCACAAAAAAAGATTCTTGCCGTTTTGTAAAATTACAGTTGAACCCCTGATGTCACATGTTTATCGATGTCCTTGCTACGTTTCTGGGTCTGGGAACATATCTGTTTTCAGATTCACGAAAAATCGGAGCTTTCGGATTTAATCTAAAATATCTTCATTTGTGTTCTGAAGACGAATGAAGGTCTTACAGTTTTGGAACGACATTTCTGGGCGAAGTCATTTTGCTTCTTGAGTAATTGTATCTTGAATGTTTAGACATTGTCACGGAAAACAAGACAACAATACCAAGAAAGAAAATAAATTCTTGCAGTGCAGGAAATCAGCTGTCTGGAAAACGCAACTCATTTAGGTGTCAACAGCTTTTGTGATCATTCTATAAAGAGTGCTGTTACATTAGCACAGTTAGAACATCCCAGAAGACTTTCCTCTAGTGGTCGAGAGCAGTATGCAGGTAGAAAGATGTGATGAAAGACAGTTTGGAACAAAAATTCACAATCCATATGTAAATCCATACATCCAAAATAAAACTAAAAAAAAAAAAAAAAAAGAATGTCAGGAAATTGTGTTGTGGAAAAGAAGAAGATGAAAATTTCTAAAGTGCTCCAATATGGTGCTGTTATTGACCGTAGAAGGACAGCAGGACAGAACAGCCATTAACAACGTGGACTGATGCCTTTCCTTCCCAGATATCGCAGAACCGCAAAGTTAAAGGTGGTGGACACGGTGTATGTGAGCTGAAGAAAGAAAGACAGAAACACAAGATAATACATGTGACCCAGCCACCAGAGACTAATCAGAAAGCTGTGAAGGGTATAGAAGGTGGTTGCCAAGACGTTACAATGCTTTTACTGGTTTTCCTTGAAGTGATTTTTAAACCATATTACAGTGCTGCTACACCAGGGTGGTGGCTAAAAGCCATTAACACCAAGAACGATGATTTTAAAGGTTACTATATTACATCAGTGGGAGATGTGTTTGTTTTATCTAAGCACACACTATTGGCCACATTAAATTCCAATTGGGTGTCCGAACGATTAGAGCTGAACGTTATCGTCATGCTTTAACGAATTACAAGCCCTGAAAGTTACATAATCAGATAACTTCTCTCCTCAAAGTAAAACGTAACATTTGAATTTACTTTTTCAAATAAGTGAAGCATATTACTATCTGTTTTCCATTGTTGGGGAATTCTTCTTATATGTATCGCATTATGGTATTGTGTTATTTATGTATAACTTTACATTTTATGAAAAGTACTTTGTTAGGTTACATTCGCATGGCTTTTTACATCAGGGTAGGAATACTGATTTTGTTTTGTGAAAGTGGGACAAATAAATGAATTTTTGCATCTAGTCTGGAACTAAAGCATCATGTTCACACAACGCCTCTACACTTACTCATGATTTCTCTGGTGTTATTTAAGCCCTATTTGAACGGGACTAGTTTCACAGATTTACTTGGTGATTTTAATCCCGCCCGAGTTTTTCTCACTCAACCTCTGTAATAATTCCAGAGCAAATATATATGAATATATATATAAATATA
The DNA here is from genome assembly GCA_032361165.1 of Enteromius paludinosus. Classification (NCBI taxonomy): domain Eukaryota; kingdom Metazoa; phylum Chordata; class Actinopteri; order Cypriniformes; family Cyprinidae; genus Enteromius; species Enteromius paludinosus. Next base: position 2,439,254 of record JAUMHQ010000071.1, read on the forward strand.
TATATGAGTCTAGCTTAATGAAGATTATTTTAAGCTGAAAAACACAGTTTTCACAAGTTCCAACCACAACCGACAGCAATAAATCCCAGCCAACCCCAAGAAGAGGTTAATGAATGCAGGAACAGAATTCCCAGGCACCTACGGGAATGGCGTCATGAGAACACACTGTGATTGTCTTCTGTTCTGGACACTCACCAGAGCCAAGACAGTCATCCCCGCTCCAGCGAAGGCAGCGATGTAGAGATCATAGGTCAGGAAAAACTGAAAAACAAGCCAGGAACGTGACATCCTTAACACTCACTGCACAGCATGAATCTCTGATCTTGGCTTTGGATTTGACAAGGCTTTGAGGAAGGTTTTCTGAAGCATTATATGAAGACACATCGCCCAGGGCACCATCTTACCTCTCTTGTCTTGCAGATGTTAGACAGGGTCATCCCACAGGCCTTTCCTGGTACTGCGTTCCATGGAAGTAAACCTTAGGGATACACAAACATAAAACACTGTGTAACAGCGTGAAAAAGATCAAGGCACAATGATGTTTCATTGATATTTGTGTCAGTTTAAATAACACCGCATTATGAAAACAGTTTAACACTGTAAGGCCAGGAAGACGTACAGTATGCAGACATTGAAAATCATCAAAATCTGTGCACACTTTTATATAAACATTTATATGGCAAGAAATATCCTCTGTATAATTTGTATTGATTTTATGTGCTTGTAAAAAACATGCTCATTGACTGATTTAATAAAAATAAAAAAAAAATCAGAAATTAAGTAATACAATTTTTATTTTTATGACTCTAGGTTGCAGCCTTTGGTTTGGGAAGAAGTGTATTGAATTATGTAGTGATCTCACACATTTCAGATTGCAAAAATATGTGACATCAATCTTGCCGAATTACAAGTGTGCGTATTCATGATCACTATCCTGAAAATATCTGAACATCGGGACACTTCAAAAGACATTGGAGCATCAGCAAGGCTTAATACAGAGCCTTGATATCAAATCTCTAAGCTGTCAAGAGACAGAAAAGATATGATAAATTTATTGCAGGGTCATTACCATACTGTCTGGCATCAATGCACAGCTGATTGATGCTGGAGGGCGTTTCAGAGAGGAAGTTGATAGTGTGACAGGTGTTTGCCATGTTGTAAAAGAAGTAGACGGGAAGTGCAGAGAGGGAGAACACCAGCAACCACACCACAACCAGGAAATACGTGATCACAATGAACTGTGGAAGAAAAGAATGCATTTACACATATTCAGGAGATGAGTTTCACCTTGTTTAACGCCAACATTTCTGACATGAACTGCTAAACCAAAATTCTCTGATATAAGAGGTAAGTTTCAGAACTCTAATCGGAGTATAAAAAAAGTTTATATTGAAGGCTGTCTGTCAAAAAGACAATATGCCACTCTATGATGTAATAGTGTGGATAAATACACAATTGATTTGTCATAAGCCACATTGTAAGATTTTTTTTTAAAGGTACAGTACGTATTTCTCATAGATGGATGCTGCAATGATTTAGGTTAAAAATGCATACTGTAACAGACAGAGCAATAGTGATCATGTAATAAAAACAGTTACACGCTTGTGTGTTGCGACATGAGTTCATAGTGACATGGTCTGGATCTTCATTAAAAAGAACGTTCATCCACTCTTTCCTAATGTTGGGATCAGAAGGAAGGCAATGCAAATAGCCTATTACTTTTATCTTATGTTTTCCAGGCAAAGATCTTGATAAAATTACATGCAGACCTCAAAAATACAACTCACAATCCCGTTAAACTGAATATAATTCTCCATTGTTGAACATACGGAAGTGCAAGTGAGGTATGAAAGCTGCTTCAGAGGCAAAAATATTCAGTGAATTTCAACCTTTTGAATCCTGGAACGCGAGGGCGCAACATTTTACAAAGTAGCTCACACCGCAAACCACTCACCGTTGCGCTGAGGCAGCGACCACAAACTGTACTCCGAAATTCTCCGAAGGACTGCCGGACTGCACTGGTGGTGTAAAAGCCTTCAGCCAGCAGGACTATACAGTACAGGAAGAAGAAAGAGGCCAGGCCATAGATGATGTACTGAAAATACTCAATGCTGCAGGAGAGAGAGAAAGGCATGTACGTAAAAAAAAAAACACCACTTTTTTCAAACTTGTATGCATTTGCATCTTTTTTATTGTGAAGCTTGAGTTAAATAAACAGAAAATTCAAGTAGATTCATCTGGATTGAACATTAATGATGTGAGAGACGCTCAAGGCACGCACAGGTAAGCTAGGGTGATGTAGTCCTGATGGTCACGGGTGAAGTAAGTCTCGATAAGTCTTTCGCTCTCTGTCAGGGCCTGATGTCCACAGCCGCAGAACAGAGCAATGCCGGAGAAACACAGCAGAGTGGCCACCAGAGAGACATACGGCACTCCTCCCAGACAGCGCATACAGCATTCATAACAACCTGAGAGATTCATAACAAAAGGCATATGAAAGATTAGTTTCTCTCATTTTCACCAGACATTTAGAAACTGCACACAATACATGCCATAAAGATCTGTATTAGGCCCTCCGCTGTTTTCCTTATACATACAGCCGCTTGGAAATAGTATTGGGAAACACGATTAGCTTACACTCATTTTAGCTCTACATTTCTTTCAGGCATTATTCCAGTTTGCAGTTTATTTTAAGTCCTGCATCTTATATTGGACTCTCCTCTTTTGAGTCACTAAAACAGCCTTTCACCTTCTACCACCAACATGTATTTCTGGTGCTGAAACAACCTCAAGACTCGATTATTAAAATGCATTACCTGGTGGCTGTAAAAACAGATCAAAATGCAGCTGGCTAGAGCTGTTTTATCATATCAACCTACATCTACAGTGACATGCAAGTCTCACATCAAGTATAAAATATTGCTATTCAGTCATAACCCCTTGTATGTCCCCACTAAAGGGGATTACAGCTTTTTTAGCATTTGGCATCTAATCTATGAAATAATAACCTTTCTGAAAATGCTTTTATTATCATCTTTGCATGACATAATATGAACAACATATAAGAACCCTTCTAATTTGGGATTTCTTGTTTTTATCTTGGGATGTGCACACCTTTGATGACTACAGAGGCAACAAAGAATGAACTTACAAGACAGCCATATCATGCTTATGGGTGATTCTATAATTGTGGGTACATTTTGTCATTACTTTTTCTGCTTTTTTTCCCCCAAATGGTTATA
>JAUMHQ010000071.1:2444959-2456051 GCA_032361165.1 Enteromius paludinosus
AAAAATTCTTAAAAGTCCTAAATTAGCAAAGGTCTAGTCCTGGCTTAATCTAATTCCTGTCTGGGAAACCGGCCGTACATGATTAAGACACTGAGCTTAAACAATGAGAAAAGCTCATGCATTTCACTGCAGACGATACTTGCTGAGATGGCAAATATCAATTGCAGTGATACACTTTCAATTGCTGCATGTGGTACTGCAACATATACACACGCACATCACACTGTCTCTTCATATGCAAAGCTCAACTTTCCTTGCAGTACTTTATCAAGCTAAAACAGTTAAAACACTGTCAAATTATACAGAATTGCTCAAAGAGAATGCTGTACTTACCCATGTCTGTAGGCAGCAGTGATGTGCTGGGCTTCAGTTCACAGACTGCTCTCTCAGTCTCCTACACAGAGAACACAGCTGAAGACAGACTCAATGTCCAACCTTAAGAAACAATGTGTCTTTTCAATGGCCTGCTTGAGCGGTTCGAGGAGCAGACTGACGGGTCATGATGTTAAAACATACCAAAATGTTCACTCAAAATAAGTGCCACTGAGTTTATTGAAGAGTCACAGGCCACTTTTAACTTATTTACAAATAACTGAGAAATTGTCTTATTGTATGATCAAGCTGGTGGATGGCCTTTAAATGAAGTTTGAATGTGTTTGTAGTTTTATTTACTGAAACTGTAGTATGATACAAGTTTGAGTTACGTAGAACTAAAAACTATAAACTGTAACTCTGAAAAAGTTACTGCTAATGTGCTAAAGTCTTGCTCTCTGTGGATCCATACCACTTGCGACTCCCTGCTGACCTCTAGTGTTCACACGCATAGCTTTTTAGACCTAAGTCTCTTACAAAGTAAGTATCTTTCAAAACCAAGTAAACATTTACCATATATATAGCCTTATCATCTGCTACCATCAATGCAGTACTACCAGCACAGTAATTTTGGAAAATAAAATCTTGGGATGTATTTGAACTGATGTATTGAATGTAGCTCATAACTTGCAGATTTAGGAGAAAATCCTACAAGTAGAGGCCGTGTCAGTCTTCAATTTAAGACTCCTAAATGTTTAGCTCCAAGAGTATTTCAGCATTTTAGCACTAAAACTAGCTCCTAAATCTGTGAAACGTTAGGACTTCCACCAAGTCACTAAGTCCAGCTCACAGCTATCTAAAAATGGCTGTTGTCAGCAATCTGCCTAGGAATATAAACATTTGACTTTTAAAAAGGGTCACCTTTGGTGTTGATTATTTCCTTTTCAGTAACCAGTTGGATGAAAAGTAACAGCTGTTCTTGTGTCCGATTTGCTTTTATTTTAAGTTTGCATGTCTTGCTATCAGCCGTGATTATTCGACTCTGTTAATTAAAAGGCTTTATATAAAGTGAAGTGTAGAAACTGTACAAATGATTGAAAACACTTTTCAGTATGTATATTCATTGGCTGTAAAAAGGGAAAGGATTCAAAACAGAAGCAGATGAGCAGGAATGAAAGTTGATGCCATTTGAAAAAACGGCCAGAAGTATCTTTGTAAGCTGTATGTGGAAGCATGTCAGAGAGATTCAATTCTTTTTTGCCATTGAGGAAGTGCTCTACCTGCGCTCAGCAGACCTGCCTAAACATGCTTTTCTTTTGTCTCATGTACAAAACCCCATGTTTGCAACAAGAAACAGTTATGTGATATGAGCATACAAACAGGGCACAGGGGGTAAAATCAGTACGGTGGGCGGCACAGGCACTGAAGTGGCCGGGCCTGTTTTCTCTCAAAACTTATCTTACATCCAAATTCTTGTCCAGATCACCTGCATTCAACACAGAATCATTTACAGTTTCCTCATTCTTTGTGTACACATTTATGAGTCTCTAAACCTAATGAATGTGGTGAGAAAGGAACTATTTGACAACAGGAAACTTGCTGGTATGAGATGTGTGATATCTCCCATCTGTCTGCCAACCTTTACAACAAATCTTCTGGATTTTTATCACACTTCTCAGGAGACATTTCACAGGTATCAGCGGTATCAAAAGGGCTCTCCATGCACCATCTGTTGATTGTACTTCACCATTAGTTACAAAACGGCATTATAATTTATTTGACCTTGAAGTCAACATGAAACAGCATTCACAATGACTGAAGCAAAATATTCATAGAGAGAGAGAGAGAAGACTGATTGGGAAAGTGCTCATTTCTATACTTTGGAAGCATTGCAATTATATACAGACTAATGTATTTATGTTGAATTGAATGTAACATTGAATAATACATATGGAATATTTCACATACTGACATATTGTTTACTTATAAATTATAATGCATATAATACATTATATTTAACGATACACTTCATAATGTATTATTTTTAATTAATTAATTAAATATTATTTGTATGGGTACGATATTATAGCTGAAGGTTCAAGCATTTCAATGGTACTCTTTATGTATGTATATCTTTATGTTTTGTATATATCTTTTATTTACAGTGCAATATTTTGCTTAGCATCATCTAATAATTAAATAAAGTGTGTACAATAAATATAAAAAAGCTCAATATACTTTCTTGAACTTTATATCAAAATGATATGGCCTCGTTTCAACTGCTTTGTAAAAAGATAGTTTCTTTTTTTTAATATATAGATACCAGCGAGAGTGTTAGACTGTTTCCTGATCTCTAAATGTCATACTGACTGTAGACTGTGCATCAGACTAATCCATAAAAGCTTGTAAAACCAACACGACCGCTCACTACAGGAGAAACATGAGAACAAATCAAACAAGTTTATTTTTCTTTCTGCGAAACTGCACCTGCATAAATATTTTCACTGAATGTCACTGGCAGAGAATTAAACGCATATAAGTGCATAAGTCTTTTTTTTAGAAATTATTAATATCAAGGGTATTTGACATGTATTGCACTTCTGCATTGCTGGGGCATTTGTATGTCATAATATGCACACGAAATATACTTCTATGAGCTCAACTTTACATTTTTAATAGGATATATCTGGTGTTTATCCACAGGTGTAATGCTACAGGCCTGTGTTTCAAGTGTAAAAAAAACATAAAGATACATTCATTCATTGTTTAAGGTACTTTGACAAAATGTTGCCATATTGGAAGAAAATGCATATAGGGTAATTAAAGATCTTCTTCAACTTAACGTTGACATGACCCCAGCTTTGTATGTATTTAATCTAAATGTGAAAAGCAATACAGCTATTTATCTTCCTGATAAAAATACAATCTGTTTCTTTGGTCCGCTTCACATGCTCCGTCTTTTAAAAATGTGAATATCACAGCTATGTGGTTACTGACGATAAACATCAAAAATCTGAAGATTTCTGACTGATCTGGTCTCCCCTTTGAGAATACCTCAAAGAGCTCTCTTGATATACATACAGGACTGTTTTTAATTTCTTTGTTTCCTTGTTTAATTCTTATGTAAAGACTTGCTCTAAAACAGTGTTATCTTTTTTTTTGTGTGATCATTTTGTTTCCTTTTTACATGCTGTAACATGAACATAAGAAGTGATACTGTTAATGTTATTTGATTCTGTGGGAAAACAATTTGCAATATTTGCACAACATTTTTCCTGGTGTATCTGCTTAGCTTCGCTTTAGTTCAAAGGTTTCAGTTCACAGAGATTTCCGGTATCCCATACACTGTTTTTTTCCACTTTCCTTTTTGACTTTCTGTGCTTCATAAACACCACTATGACTGCCAGGAGAATGCAGACTGAGATGACCATTAGACACAGGCCACAATAAAAAACAAGCCAGGCATTTGATTCACACCTGTAGTCTCTGACAGGCATTGGAGGAAGCAATCGTGGCGGAGAATAATCCGGAACGGCATTCACGTGACATTTCTCCAGCGTCTCATTGACCAGAAGATTGACCCACACGGTGGTCTGCAGCGGGTCTGGCTTTCCTCCATCGCGAACCACTATGAAGAGGTGGTGCATACCGTGGTCTTCACCGCGCAGATGCTGGACCAGAGTAATGTTTCCGGACTGCTGGTCAATTTGGAAAGGGCTGTGGAGAGCCGGTTTAGTTGCAATAATTTGGTAAGTGATGTCCGAATTCATTCCAGAGTCCTCATCAATGGCGTAAATCTTTGTTATCGTGCTTCCCGCTCGAGTAGCCGGGGATATGATCAGACATGAGAGGTTGCTGCTGGGAAGAAGGACCTGGGGTTGATTATCATTGACATCCTCAATAAAAATGGTCATTCTTGCTGTAGCGGAAAGGACCGGGCTGCCGCCGTCTACAGCGACGACCAGAAGCTCATAGCGGTCTTGCTTCTCACGGTCGACTTCGCCAATACTGCGGAGCGATCCCTGCACCAGGTCTATGACAAAAGGGACCTCGTCGTTTAAAATACGCACATCCGCTATCCGGCCGTTCTCTCCTTCATCGCTATCACTCACTGAGACTTTCCCAACTTGCGAAAGCTGTGGAAGGCTCTCAGACACAAAGAAATAGAAATGTGGAGTAGGAAAGGTTGGTGGATTGTCATTCAGATCCAGTATATGTACGATCACACTAGCGAAGCCCTCCTGAGACGGCTCTCCGCCGTCCTGGGCCAGAACAGTCAGGACGTATGTCTCCCGCTGCTCTCGATCCAAAGACTCCACCACCGATATCACACCCGTCTCTTCGTCAATTCTGAAAGGTCCTCCGTTTGTAAGCCTGTACCTTACTTTGCCAAACTGCTGGCTGTCAGCGTCGCTGGCCTGGACTCTCAGCAGAAATGCTCCAGGCTCGTTGTTCTCCCTGATGTCCTTTTCATAACGTGCTTGTTCAAACTTCGGGGCATTATCATTCACATCTTCAACCAGCACTTTGATCACTTCCCTTCTGTGTAGGCGTGTACCGTGAGGATCAGAAATAATAACTGTAACCTCATACTCGCCGCACATCTCAAAATCCAGGGGTTTTGATGTTGAAAGCAAATAGCTGCCTGCTTGCGGCTTCAAAGAAAATGGCACACTGTCTTTGTCTAAGGACAGAGTACATTTAGAGGTGTCTTCCAGCTCCAAGAGGGCCAAGACAGTGGGGGGCTCGTTTTCTTGTAACATGATCACTTGGTTTTTATGCTCGGCGACAAACTTGATCTTTAGGGACGGCTCTGGGCTTGTCGCTGGCTGCATGTATATGGTTACCTGAGTTTGCACAGGGGGGCAAAGTGGGCTATCCGCGAAGACTTTCAACGTGTGCTCCTCGGGACTGTCAAGCTGCGTGTCAACAGCTAAGCTGATCAGGCCTGTGTGTCCATGCATGTGAAAGAGCGCTTTGGCCCTGTCGGAGATCTGACGGCTGAAGGAGAATGTGATCTGGGCATTCTGGCCTAGGTCTTTGTCCGTGGCTTTAAGCTGGGCCACCGCAGTGCCCTTGACTCCTAAAGCCGGCAACATGACTGCGGTGGGACTGTCGGCGTCAAACTCTGGGCAGTTGTCATCAACATCGGTTACGGTTACATTGAGATTAGCTGTTGCGCTGAGTGGGACTGAACCTCCGTCTGCTGCTACAAGAACCAGGAGGTGGTTTTCCTGAGTTTCCCGGTCTAGTTGCTTTTGTACCACCAGCTCAAGTTCATGCCCGTCTTGTCTGATGCTAAAAAAGCCACCAGAGTCTTCCAAATAGTAACGTATTGCTCCATTATCACCCGTATCATTATCCTGGGCTTGGTCATCCAGTGGGAAAGCAATCCCGATTGATGCATCTTCAGGTATGTGTAGAGGAATCACATTCCTCTCAAAAATAGGAGCGTTGTCATTAATATCATCCACAAGGATTATGATCGGCACGACTTCATGATTAAGGCTCACGACTGCTGTATCTGAAAAAGCACAGTCCCCATCCTGCTGTGATGGACACAAGGTCTCTCTGTCTATGCGCTCTTTAGTAAACAGATCCCCTGTGCTCTCATCCACCCTGATGTATCTTTCATCGAGGAGCCGGTATGGAGCTGAGTAGGTCGTGCTTAGACTTCCGATCTTAATGCCTGCTTCTTGCTCCTCCAGAGTGGTGAAACGCAGAGCACGGCTATGGATTTGCCCAGCACATGCCAGAAGAAGCACCCACTAAAAAAAAACAAAAGAGACTTACTGCTTGGAAGAAAGCAACACCCATCTTTCCATATGAAAGTTTAACCACTCTGACTCGGGAGTTAAGTGTGTAATCCTTAACCAACAAGTCAGTCTTTTTTCCTGTTGAATATGTTGTTGCACAGGCTGTATTATTGACTTATATGTTCTAGCAGCCAGAGATTTAACATTAAAATATATAATCCCAGCTAAGCTTACAAATGCCTGTGCACTTTCCATGAATAAATTGGCTCTGAATGCTTCAAAAAAGTTTAATATTTTTCCAATAATATCTTAAAATCTTGTACAGTTTAAATATTATAATAAATTAAATATTATATTTGTTTTGTATCAATTTTATACAAGGTTTATGTCTTTTTGCAATCATGTTTATATTATTTGCATGTACATTTTATAGAAAATGTTAAGATTTCTTAAATCTGAAACCGTTTACCATTAATATAACTCAAGGTTAAAGCTCCTAACAAAATGGAAATACACCAGTATAACATGGCAGAAGATTTACACTTAGAAGGAACCTGTTAGGTTGGCAGCAAATGTAGGACTGTGGTTATTCATAAATGTAGGCTATTAATTAATGCTTAACTAACAGGGTTGAATAGTTATGCATGAAAAATAGGCTACATTATAAAAACATTATATCTAGAATATCTAAAATAAAACATAAGATTTGTGATTGCTGTCAAAAAGATTATTAGTAATGGAACACTAATTTGTTTCCAATTCATGGAAAGGGTCAGCGCATTTTTTGGGTATCAGATTTTTTTGTTTATTTGTATCCAGCAGTCTATCCACCTGTCCGCGGTGAAAAGTTTGAAACAGGAAAACCGCCTGACACGCGGAATATGAGTTTAACACAGACCGACTAATGTGGACTTTACATCTGTGTAACGCCTGCGTTCAAGTTCAGAACAAGATAAGTGAATAATTTTCTTTCGGCAAATATAAATAATGCAGCCTTACTGACCTGTAGTATAGTCCGGTTCATTATGTGGTGGTTTTGAGCTGTCCATTCTTCAAGAACATGTTGAGCTCTGTGAGCATGAGAAGCACTCTGGCGGAATGTGTTTGGGGGGCGGAGCCTTGCTAGGCTACCTGTGCTTCAGGTGAACAGCTCAAGATTTACTCGATATTCAGCCGTTGGTTAAAAGGTAAAATACAGGTCTGACGAGGTATTTATTTTCCTGGTAATTGCTTTGTAATGATAGATGTGTCGCGGTAGTATTTTCCCCCCTTTTACTATAAGCATTCTGCAATGCGGTAATAATATACACACGCTAAATCATAATAAGAGAGATTATGTAGTAGTTATAGCCTTTCTTCAAAGTTCTTATGGTTCGCTTGAGCTTTTATGAACCATACTGAATTGGAACTATGGATTTTAAACCAAACTGCACAGTTATATTTGCGTTATTGCTGTTATGGTCAGCGTGTCATTTGGCTCGTGTCTCGGTTGTGGCTTGAACAATGAATTTAATTTTCTACCTGTTAGATTGTGTTTTACCAAAGTCTACACCCACCCCAATCCTAAACCTACCCCTTAAAGTAATTTAAAAAATAGCAATTATTGGTGTGAAAAAAATTGTGTTGATGTGCGCATGCCCAGTAGTGTCAGACATATCCTTTCTAGTCTTAACCTCGTGTCTCAGTGTCGCCATCATGAGGGCAGTGGTATTTCCATCACATGCATCTACAGCCCATAGACTGTGGTACAGCCGCACAGTTCAAAGTTTAGCGCTCTGTTATTTTTTCTAATCATCAAAGGGGTTTATGTATTCTATGGTATGTTATACAGAAAGAAAAAAGAAAGATGAATAGAAAGAAAGAAAGAAAAAAAAAATATATATTTATGTATGTATGGATGGATGAATAAACAGATGAAGGAAAGAAAAAAAAAGAAAAAAGAATGCGTCATTAGTCCAATTTACAAGTCATAGTACTTTAGGACACAAGTTTATAAAAGAGCAATGAAAAGTAACGAATAGTAATTGATAACTGCTTGTACAAAGTCCCATAGTAATCACTGTTACCGCTAAAATACCATAAGTGTTATTAATATACGTTTTTTATACATGTTCATACGTTGTTACTACATTAACTGCGTTAACTTCAAATGGTAACACCTAAGTTACACGACAGAAAGGTTAATTTAGTTCATTATAATCGGACGTAAGGGTACGTAAGGGAAATGAGAGAACTATATTTGGCGCTTAAAGAACCATTACACTTTTGGGAATTATTAAAGGTGCATAACTGTTCCCTCAAACCATAGAGATATAGGGCGGGTAGACCGAAGCGGTCGGAAATTTTCTTTCTTTAGTTCCGCATGTGACGTCACGTGTAGGCGTCAGAGGAAATTTCGCCTCACACATTACTGTAACCACGGAGACCAAACCGTGCTCTGATTGGTCAGCGTATTATTTGCTGGGCGGAGTCAATGTACATCGGATGGAAACCCATCGTAATAATTTGAGAATCAGTGAACAGCACTCTTCTCAGAGAACCACAGGATGTCTACAGCAAACTGTTCAGGTAAACTTCTCTATAACTATAAAAATTCACATGCCACATGATCTCAAATATGTGTGTTCACTTTGTAAAATGAGAGTGGCTTAAGTGTATTTATATATTTTATTTATTATATAACATAAATAGTTAAAAAATGTGTTCCAGTGTAATTCTAATGAATGATGTGAATTGTTTTAGAGTTGGATCTGGAGCTGGGAGACTTGCTGGAGGAGTTTAATGATGTTGTGAAAGAGCTGAGCACACCTCACGCCTCTGAACACGTGCCGAGAGATGTGAAGAGACACACAGCACTGACTGATGGAGACGACTCAGACTACTGTAAGTACACTACATCTAACCAGGTCTGTTAAACGGTTTACATTCACATATATATGACATATATATCCCCACTGATAAGCTACCACTAAATATAATGCAGAAACTTTCAAACAAAAAGTTGCCTGGCAGTGATCTGTATCGTGAAAAGCGCTATACAAATCAGCTTAAATTTAATTTAATTTGGTATTAAGTGACAATGTTATAACTTGAAGTCTTACGGTATTGTCACAGAATGCCAAACCCTTATTCAATATTAAAGTGCCTCTTGATAATGTTTCTTGTTACCTTTAGTAGATCATTTCTTGGTCAAATTTATGATAAGATGTAGCTCACTTCTTTGAGCGGCTTTATCAAGCTAATAAAGGCTTGACTTATGTGATTCATGTCTCTTTATGTTTTGATCCTCTTAAATAGATAATGTGAAAGAGTGAATGTATTAGTTGGCCTTTGATCCTAAGTAAGATATTTTGTGCACATTGAGCACCCTGTAGTCCCTTTGCATTCACATGTAAGAGGCACACATTAATCCTATTGTATCTTTACAGGCAGCGAAGCTTCGCTGGTAAACAGCTTGAATGCCAGTCAAGAGGAGCTCAACATCTCAAGCACGACTACAGCCTCAAAAGGTATTAACATAACATAACAGATAGCCATCACATTTACTAAACAAGCTAATGGCTTTTCCTATCTGCTCTGTGCAAGCCTCTAACCCCTGTGTGCTGTTTCCACTCATCTTATTGTAGTCTTTGTTTGTGGATTGTGCTGCTTTGATGCTCCTCATTTGGCTACAGGATGCTTGATAAGCACGAAGAAATTGAATATGATAATATTGTAAGATGGTAAACCAGCACAGGCATATCTATATTAGAGTGGCATAACATTTAGTAAATGTAGGTTTGTAAATACGACGATACAGTGCTATACCTTAGATTCATTTTAAATTGTAGTTTTGACCTCACATAACGGGGTTACGCTACACCCCCTGGGTCAAGGATGTGAGTTTAGGGCAAACTGTGTTCAAAATGCATGTACTCAGTTCAGTTGAATGATAACATGTACCTTTTTAATTTGAATGCAAAGAAATAAATATGAACATACAAAAGATGAACAATGATAAATGTAGCTGTCCCTAATACACCCTTGGCTCATTTTGATTTTTAATCAAGATTTTGTTAAAGCCAGTTGGAAATATGGAACGTTATTGTGCACAGGGAATGCAGAGGGTCTCATTTCTTTCGGGGTGGAATGTTCCACAGGAAATGCCACCGCACTTAGCTGCGTTTCCAGTTTGCGAGTCTGAAGCATTCCAATGCACTAACGTCTTCTCTCTCTCTGCTCTTTACAGCCAGGCTCGGGGATACCAGTGACCTACAGAGCTTCATTGAAAACCTGGATAGAGAGCTTGCAGGTATAAACACAGTTTGGTGGTTGGTCACATTAAAGGCAGCTTTTGAAAGCATGGTGTGGCATAATAATACGTGCAGAATCAGTGCTTTGAGAATATTTGATGAATCTCTGCCGGAAGCATACTCTATGCGAAGATGCAGAATGTTTGGCCAACCACAAATGTGCGCTCCCATATTTCAATAGCGGTATGAAAAGTGAGTTACAGACCTACTTTTAGTCTCTCCGTAATCGGACATGTTATTTATTAGTAGATAATATAACAGAAAACAATTTGCATTAGAGATGAAAAAGATACAATCTGTTACAGATCTTTTTACGGAAAGTAATGTGTTGAGTTACTTTTGCGTTATTTTTTTAAATCTTTTCTTGGCATACTTTGGTATTTTTTTAATATAAAATGTTATATTTTTGGCACATGTTAAAAACCCTTTCACACCAAAAGTGAAACGAATAAGCCTTAGGCTAAAGGACATCTAAATTCACATCTGCACAGCAACAAATGTTACAAAATAGGTTGTTTATCTAGTCATTTTTGCCTGTTAGTATGGTTTTACTGGATATAATATAATATAATGGGTAGGGCTGTCAAATGATTAAAATTTTTAATCAAATAAATCAGGATTTTCAGTGGATTAATCATGATTAATCACTATTTGAAACTACACCTGAATCCTAACCATTTTTTTTTTCTGAAATGCATACCAAAAGATAAATAACAGGACACAGATACATCA
>JAUMHQ010000071.1:2461736-2480982 GCA_032361165.1 Enteromius paludinosus
TTCAACTTTTACAAGAGTCTTTTTAAACACAGGTATCTATACTTTTACTTAAGTAAAGAATGTGTGTACTTTTGACACCTCTGCTTGTAACAGGTGCACTTTTGTTGAGATAATACTTAGATACACTAACAGCTGACATATTGGCTTTGATTAAAAATTCTATTAATTCCTTTGAAACTAAAATATCTTGTGTAGTGGATAAGTGGATATACAAATTAATTGAGTAAAAACAATGAAAATATAGGTATGCCAAAGAAACTCAATTGAAACGCTTGCTGTTAACTACTAGCTTGCAACAGCAGACATAGGAAAGTTTAATGTCATTTTCTTCTGTCATGCAAGGAAAGCAAAACCATGTGCAGGCTGCTGAGTGAAAGGGCAAAGAAGAGAATAATTGCTTTACTGTCAGTTTACACAGTAATCGCTGTTTGAATTATTAGTTCATCCAACCATGATTGTAACTCTGAAAATAACCTCCCAAATAACAGAAACTCTTCTAAATCACCAGGCGCCAAGAACAAAAATTCTGATTTTCAAAAAAAAGCACACTTTTTATTAACATGCCATATGAAATGTCGATGGCATCTGCGTCCCCACTCCCGGAAGAGGGCCGGGAGCTTCTGTGTATACGGAAAGAGCAAGTCTTAACAAAATCCTTATCACCTCCGGGCCCAGTGCCCAGAGGTTCCCATCTGACCCAAATGTTTTTTTGTCTTCTCAGATGAAGACCCAGGGCACTGCTTCGCCAGCACGGGATCCAGAGAGGCAGGTAAGCGCTGCTCAACGCGGCCAGACTCACAGTCCCTGCCCCTGTACCTTTACAGGCTGCCCCACTGCTGGCACAGCAGTCAACGTCCCTTGATTCCCCAGCGACTCGGCGGGAAGCCCGCAAAGCACTTCTCAGCCCCTCGCGGTGGTTGATATGGACGGTACGCCTCAGCTATGCGATTCAGTTTGAAGGCGCCTGCACCGCAGCATTCACTACACTCAGTCCTTAAGTACTGCGGCATCAGCTATACCACTGTTCGCTCAGACAGCGATTGTGCCATCCTGGATCTGAGAGCTTTGAACCGGTCCCTTCTCAAGCTGCTGTTCAAAATGCTCACTCCGAAGCACATACTCACATGCATCTGGAGCCAGGATTGGTTTGCAGCCATCGACACGTACTTTCATGTCTCGATTCTGCCTCGACACAGATCCCTTCTCCGGTTTGCATTTGAGGGTCGAGAATATCCTGTCCCTCTCTCCCCGTGTCTTCACGAAAGTCGCAGAGGGTGCCCTCTCCCTTCTATGGCAGATGGGCATCCTCAACTATCTTGACAACTGGCTGATAATAGCTCACTCGCGGAATCTGTTGTGCATATAAATGGACATAGTGCTACGGCACCTCAGCCATCTGGGTCTTCAGGTCAACCGAGAGAAGAGCAAACTCTGTCCATTGCAGAGGATCTCTTATCTCGGTATGGAGCTGGACTCGGTCAAAATGACTGCCCGTCTCACCAGCGAGCGCGCGCAGGCCATGCTGAACTGCCTAGATACGTTCAGGCACAAGACAGCAGTTACTCTTGCTCCAGCTCCTGGGGCATATGGCAGCTGCAGCCGTGGTCACGCCTCTGGGCTTGCTTCATATGAGACCGCTTCAGCGTTGGTTACACGATCGGGTCTTGAAATGGGCATGGCACCATTGCACACTCCGGATTGGCGTTTCCCTGCAGTGTCGCCACCTTTTCAGCCCGTGGACCAACCAACTCTGATACTGTATGCAAATTGCAAGCAGGCCCCTGGACAGGTGTCCAGCTGCTAAGGCATATCAATTGCCTCGAGTTGTTAGCAGAGATAGAGACTATCTCTCAGACGAGAGCTCCCTCTTTGAGGCAGGCTTACGCTCTGAGATGTGATCTGTTCGTCGACTGGTGTTCCTCTCGCGGAGAGGACCAACAGAGATTCACGATTGCAGTTGTGCTTTTTTTCCTGCAAGAGAAGTTGGAGCACAGGCTGTCCCCTTCGACTCTCAAAATTGTATGTTGCTGCCATAGCCACATATCACGATGCAGTGGAGGGTGAGTCCCTCGGGAAGCACCAACTCATTGTTCGGTTCCTCAGAGGTGCACGTCGGGTTAATCCCCCGAGACCACACTTTGTACCCTCTTGGGGCCTGGCCGACGCTCTACATGGCCTGCGGCAGGCTCCCTTCCAGCCCCTTCAGTCAGCAGATCTCAAGTATCTGACACTGAAGACAGCGCTTCGGACTGCACTGGCTTCCATTAAGAGGGACCTACAAGCCTTCTCTTTCGACGAAGAGTGCCTAGAGTTCGGCTGGCTGATTCTCACGTCATCCTGAGACCCCGGCCCGGCTACGTGCCCAAGGTTCCTACCACGCCCTTCCGCAATCAGGTAGTGAACCTGCAAGCTCTTAGCGTTGTTGTGTCCTGTACGCACTCTGCGCCTCTACATTGACCACACTCGGAGCCTCAACGCTCCCAGCAGCTCTTTATTTGCTATGGTGGACAGCCGAAAGGAAAAGCTGTCTCCAAACAGAGATTGGCTCATTGGGTGGTTGAAGCCATCTCCCTGGCTTACTTGTACCAGGGAGAGCCGTGCCCCTTAGGACTAAGAGCTCACTCAACAAGGAGTGCTGCCTCATCCTATGCTGTAGGGCTGCGGGCTGGTCGACACCCAACACCTTCGCCAGGTTTTACGACCTCCGCGTAGAGGCCGTGTCCTCCAGCATCTTCACTGAAGCCAGCAGGTGAGCGGGAGACCGGCTGGTGCCGGCTTGCTGCGCCTTTCCCATGGGATCTGTGCGGCTTATCTCAGTGTTTCCCTTAACTAAGTGAACCTGAGTCCTCCCTGCCCCGCAGTCGGACCTAGAGCGGAGTAACTCTGGCTGTGCCTCCTCTGGGTCTCGCCCAGTAGGTGTAGCTACAAATCCCAATATTTCCACAGTCAGCCAGAAGGCTGTGTTTCCCTTCAATTATATCCATAATCTTATCAATATATTGAATTTTCTGAAATTCCACATGCAAGAACTGTGTGTTAAGTCATGTGCTCCGCTCCCCCAACTTCAGCTTCAGTACAACTGGCAGCCCTGTGGGGCCCCAATCTGACCCCCAGGGTGTTGGGGAAGGTTACGTGCAGACACCTCTGCTGACGAACTTCTCTCCATGTAACGCGGCCTCAAGAGTCATGGCCTGTTCCATGGGTGTTCCCATATGTAACGTCGAAGGGATTCGACTGAAAGGGTAATGTCTAGGTTACGAACGTAACCCATGTTCCCTGAAGGAGGGAACAGAGATGTTACACTTTCATTTGCCACGCCTCTGAGGTCACACTGATGCCGGCTCAGCTCTTCAACGAAAACCTGCATGTGCACTCTGTCCGTGCCCTCTTATACTCACGCAGTGATGAGGTGCACCTGAGCGCGATCAAGTGCACGCCAATATTCATTGGCCTTTGTATAAAGCTCAAACGCAATTGGTCTCGTTAGCGAGTTCCCATATGTAACGTCTCCGTTCCCTCCTTCAGGGAATGTGGGTTTTGTTCGTAACCTAGACGTTTTCATTAGTGTCACTTAGCATTTGTTCTTAGCATTTATGAGTTTGATGGTAACAGGATTGTCAGATACCAAATGTATCCGCAATTGTAGAATCACCACACACACACACACACACACACACACAAACACAAACACACACACACACATATATATATACATATACACTATTATTTTTTACTTTGCCCCCTTAACAACCATGGGAGGAACCAGGATTCCCACTGTGCAGAAAAAAGGCTATATTAGGTAGTCTGATTTTCTATACCTACAAACCTCAATCAGATTAATAAAATAACTCCACGGGTGCTTTATAATCACTGTACAACAGTCAAGTTTATTAAATGAAATGAGTTAATTTCACTCATTGAACTTAATAGGAACTATTATGTGAACTCAATACAGTAAGTTGATTACTCTACGCAGAACTCAGAAAGCTTAACTTCAGACTCTGTAAGGAGAGTAAATGTTGAAATTAAATGTTATGTATTTTTGGCACAAGAGGGGAGATCTGTTAGTGATTATTGTTGTCATGTTGGGATGTAAAAAGATTTCACATTTTAGGATTTTTAATCAATGCAATTAGATTTCAACATCAAAAATAACTGAGTGGAGTTTAATCGTATTTTAGGAAATGATAATAATGGTGACAATCAGTTTCCTACACTGAACTGAGTAATAACTCATTTTATTTTACAGTGACAGTTTCTGTAGTTTTTTCACTCTCTAAAATAAATAATTGGATAGATATTGGCCCTGGGGTCAACAAAAGTTGAGAACCACTAGTCTAAGAGTTTTTTTTGTGTAGTTTTCTTTCCTTTAAGAACAGAAATGCAACCCACCGAGCTGTTTCTCTCATATAGCCTCATTTTCATTCATGTCAAAATAACATCAGGTGTTTTATGATGATCAGATGTGACACAAGACCAAGCATAAATCAGTTTATATGGAATAAATGTGAAATAACAGTGTTACCTTGAGACACAGGCATCTCTGTAATGAAGTGCGCTGCAATGTGTGACACAGTGTGAAAATAATGGCTTTAGTAGCAGAGATTCTGGATGACTTTGACTGTATTTTCAGCCGCATGCTTGAGGGCCACAAAAGAAAAGGAAAAAACATTTTTAGGGGATTAGGGGACGTATTTTTGGAATGGGGGCTAGTTTTCAGCTGTGAGGTCAGAGGCTAGCTTGCCATTTTCCTTCATTATATGCCATATTACTGGAGGTGCAATGCAAGAGGATATCATACATCTTTTATTAGACCTTCTGTATTGCAGATGGGCATGTATTTGAGAGAGCTGTTCTGAATTCTTTCAACCAGGACAATTTGTAAGAATACATTTAAACAACAATGTCTGTTATGTTTTTTTGTGCAGTCAGCCATTATGCTTTTATAAAATACACAAAAGTCCTGTTAATTGGTGCTGAGTGTCTACACATAATGTTGTTCAATGCTTTATGCAGCATATCAATATGTCTATGTTGCAGATTTTGTTTGAGGAATAGAAAGCACTGGGGTGTTATTTTTGCACGCTAACATTGCTCCGATTCCAAATTTAGATGCATGCAAAATAATTGAAGAGCAACAGAAAGCTAGTTTTAGCTTCTTAGATGCCTGAACTGATCTTAAACTTCTGAAAAGCCTGCAATAAAATCAGTGGGGCGTGTTGTGAGATTGTATACCCTAAAACTACACAATCATGTGAACTTGAACAACAGATGTGTAGACAGGACCTCAGCAGATACAGCTATTTTTTTCTTTTCTACAAGCATATGTTAGTTCAAAACACAATAGATATATTAAAACCCCTTGTTATCATTTAGCAAAAATGTAATGAATCAAGAGAGTACCACTTGAGGATGTAGCTTTGATTAAGGCCAAATTCATTTCTTTTCAATGTGCCCTCTATAGATCTCATTTAGGGTTTAGACTTTACTTGTGTAAATCGACTCCAAGGCAGCTGGAACTAGAGATAATGACATGATGATAATGATATTTGTTCTTTAGCATAATAGCACTGAGGTCAGGATAGTCTATTCAGGGTATTAAATCTCACTCCGTCTATGAAGAGAGTGAAAGAAAAGACAGCACATCATCTGAAGGTAATGAAAGAAAGGGCAGGAGATGTGCAGCTGATATAAAATGCAACTAATGAAAAGAATTTAAAATGAAAAGTTGTTATTCATTTCTTATGAAAGCCTAAAAATCTTGCAAAACTGAATCCAAAACAAACTGGTGCATTTTGTATAATAATAGTGTTGACAAGAATATGCTGATAACATTCCAATATACCTCACTTCTAAACTTTAGTATTTATTCAAACGACATTCACCCACATTCATTTTCTAAATGCAAGTTATAGGTTTTATTGTAAATGATTTGTTTGTGCATTTTCTCAATGATTAAAAAATGTCTAATCAGTTTAATACCCATTTTTTTAATTCAACACTCTTTCCTCTACTCATGTATGCACAGCTTCATTGACTTTATCATTATGATCATTTATATTTTTATGATTTATTTAATATCAAAATTGTTAACGATAATGGATAAAATGCTTTAACCGAATACAGATACTGGTGGTGAATGGATGGATTCATTTTAAAATCCTTGGGTCCTGTATTCAATAAAAGATGAGATTGAAACCAAACCCAGTGTCTCACCCAGTCGTTCACAATTATTACATCCACACATCACTCAACATGCATTAGTTCTATGTGACCGCTTCACTATCTTCAATTAATATGCAACATTCCAACATGCAATTATTCTCCTTTCTTTGCATGCAATTACCTTCAAGATCATTTTATTGTTTGTGTGCAGTCGTCTCAGTCAGGTTGGCACAGCACATAAGGTTAATAAGATTAAAATGCGCCGTTAGCTTGTCATGGTTGAGATCGCCTCTTAGCACCTTAGAGCATGTGCTATTAGCTCTGTTTAATGTGTATTACCTTGCGGGTGCAATTAGTGTGTAGCTCCTGCACTTCCTTAATAGTCTGTTCAATTGATACCATATAGCCCTTAATGCAATACCGCAGCTAATCATCTCTAAAACTATTTTATGAGGTACAGTCTTTATAAATGAGAAAGGAAAGGAGGAAAAGCAAACGAGCAATGCTCTCATCATTCCAGTTAGGGCCCTCCAGTCCAAAAGTGCTGGCAAACCATCCATACTCCCTATAGTCCAAATTTGTTATCTTTCCTAAATGAATTCACCTAGTTAATCACAGTTAAACCTTTTCAACTACCAGTAAATAGTACATCTCTGACCTCTCTGGTTGCAGCCCACAGAAGGAAGTCCAATCATCAAGACTGAAGTATTCATCCTTTAAAAACAGCAAAATCTATTTGTCCGTAAGTTGGTTTTTTTACACCTTTTAAGTGTGTTTTTAGAAGTGATACTTTCTATGGTAACTATTACCATTATTATTGTTCATTCTCAGATTTAAACAAACCTCTAAGCCTTAATTCAGGCAATCATATGTAATCACATGGACTGCTGGGGAGGTGCAATATAAGAGGCCTATGGTTTTCACTTATCCCATATTTGATCCTTAATTTGAAGGAAGGAACAAGTCAGAAACCAGTGTTGGGAAGGTTACTTCGGAAATGTAATAGATTTACCTTAACAGTCATCCCTTACTAGAATTAAGATTATAATAATTTAATTTTAAAGCACTGCCACCACAAAATCAGACTTTAGCACCTGTATTTATTTTGAGATAAATTTAAAGTTAAATTTTGAGATTGCAACTGCTTTGCTTCTAGTTGCTGAAGCCGTAAGACTCGCAAGAGTCTTATCTTGTTGGATCTGTCTGCTGCTTTGATATGGTCACTAAATCCTCCTGTCAACACTATTGAGAAAGGGCATCTCAGGAACCACACTCCAGTGGTTTGAGTCTTATCTCTCAGATAGGTCCTTTAAGGTATCTTGGAGAGGTGAGGTATCCGAGTCACAACATCTTAACTACTGGGGTGCCTCAGGGCTCAGTTCTTGGACCACTTCTCTTCTCTGTCTACATGGCATCACTAGGTTCTGTCATTCAGAAACATGGCTTTTCACATCACAGCTATGCTAATGACCCTAAACTCTAATGATCCGATGATAGCTGCTCCGTAACTTTTTCTCAGTAACTGTAACAGATTAGTTATTTATTATGTAATTCATTTACGTAATTCTTTTGTACGTAATTAGTTACTCCCAAACAAAACACCTAGCAACACTTTTGATCCATATTAACAGGTGCAAATGAAACGATATGAAACCTGGTGCGTTTCTGCAAGCAGTGACTATACAGTCAGACATAAGGAAACCTTGTGTGCATGAGCACAAGCTCATTATCAAACTTTAATATTCCCAAACATGGCATTTGATAAACACAGTAAAATGTGCAGATGTTACTACAAGAAAAATTCATTTAATCAGAAAACGGTCCCTTTAATTAATGGAAACGTTATATTCATTTCTGCTGCGCATTAGCTCCTTTCAGAGCTACAGTAAGAGAGGACGCCAGAGGAACAGAGCAGCAGAGGAGAGCGCGAAAAATCATTTGATTTATGAGAGCAGCACTTAAGACACAGAAGAGAAGATGTTATGCACCAGGGCTTCCAGCCTAGCAGCTAAAGTAATTTCCTCAACGGCAGGTACACGCTCAAGCGAACAAAGCTACAATCAAATTGCTTCACTGCACAGCCTAAAAACTCGTTTAATGTCATACTTATGCCTATTCTTCGGCTTCAGCGTGACACCCGAGTACTTTAGTCAGTAGATATTGAAGCAGGTGTCTGTCATGTGGCCCCAAGGGTCTCAGAGTCTCTATCTGCTCATATCCGTGCCTTCTGTAATATAACCCCTGTTCATCTGAGGAAACCCGGCTGCTCCTGCGAGACTTCCATGATGCATGTTGTGATATTCCTTCAGTCAATCAGGGATCAAAAGCTGAATATGCGTGATGAATCAGCTGCCATCAAAACATCCTTAAACACCCACATGAGTAATAAATACTCTCATCTGCTGATGACTCAGGTTCTGGGAGTTCTGTTGAAGTCTAATTCAAACCTAGTTTCAAGAGCTTTCCAACTGGTATTTATACTTCATTACAGCTAAATGCATTATGAAGTAGAGTTTGTTGCCCTTTTAAAGTTTGCATGCACAGTATTGCTTCATGGTTCAGGCCAAATACACCCAAACGTTGAACAGCAGTGAACCAGGCTGTGGAGAATCGGCAAGGCGAAGATGAGAAATCGATTTAAAAGAATGCAGAATGTGACTTAAGATCAGAACTGTAGATAAATGCACGTTGTGGTGCTGGTGATAAATGGGTTTTGTTTGAGTTATTGTGAGGAATAGCCATCCATGCAGTCCATGTAGGATATGAAAATATTCATACTTGATCATAAGCTCCGTTTCCAACCATTAAGGCTTTCCAGTGCCTGAAAGTATGCTATGCAGTGATAGCTTTTATTCTGCAGGTGTGTAATTATAAAGATAATTTACACACCTGTCTCTTTGCTGAACAGAATTATTCATTATGTAATTTTTGATGTTTTTTTTGTGTGACTCTTCATGATTAAGTGTGTACATTGAGATGCAAAGTTTTCAAGGGGTATTTCAGCATTTTCAGTGCTAGTCGTACTACAACATGACTGACTTATGGGTAACACTTACAATAAGGTTCATTAGTTAACCTGAACTAAGATTGAACAATACTTCTACAGCATTTATTCATTTTAGCTAATGTTAATTTCAGCATTTACTCTTGTGTGAATGTGTTGTGCTTGTTAACATTAGTTAATGCACTGTGAACTAACATGAACTAACTGCGTTCTTATTAACTAACATTAAGAAAAATCAATAAGTGCTGTAATAAAAGTGTTGATCATTGTTCATTCATGTTAGTTCATACATTAACAAATATTAACAAATGACACTTTATTGTAAAGTGTTAGCAATATAACATGCTATTCCACCCATGCTTTCATTACAAATCCTCAATGAAAATAATCCACAAAAATCAGATGGCAAATATGCATGTAACTGTGATGTGCAAAAATAAAACGTTTAAGTAAAATAAAGTTTTTTGGAAACCGTTTTCTTCTCCAGTTTTATGGTTTAATTTGGCACATGGCACAATCAGCATGTATACATCTGGTATACATAAATAAATATTAAATATATTTATACATAAATATACATATAGAGCTATTAAAAAGACAGTTGTTGTGGCCTCAGATTATGGTGTAGAGGATAAAACTAGCACAGACACTAACTGCTCTGCCCTCTGAATATTGGTGCTTTCAGCCTAATAATTGATAATAATGGGAATTTACACTTTCAGGTCAATGGGAGCAAAATCTTCATAAAAGCCCTATACATATATGTATGTATGCTCATATTTATATATATATTTAAAGAAACACAGGTCTACACTGAAGTCAGGTTATTCAGTGTAAAGAGGCCACTGTCTCCAGTCGAGAGGAACGCTCACAATGGAATCATGTCAGTTAGTTCAGTTCAATCTTAAGCTATTGTTTTCTCTTGCATGTGAAATAATAGATTTATTTTGTAATTCTTAAGCAAAATTAGACATATGTAACTTTTTTTTAAAATAACAAAAAGTTCTATTTCGCAAAGACAGACGACAATAGACGCAGCTGAAACACTACTTGTGGTGAACAAAATCAACGCAGTGGTAAAGAAGCCCCCCCCCCACCCCCTTTACACAAATATACTGTATAACAGAAAACATGGCAAAGGCAATCCAAAACACACACACACACACACACACATACAGACTCAACTCAAATATTCCCACTCGCACCCAGAATCTCTCTCTCTCTCACAAACACACACCAGTCAAACAGTGCTCTGAGCGTTGTGTGTAAGTGTGCATTTCATGGGAATTTGACACAGGAGCCGATAGATAATTTTTGTAAAAGATGCACTTTTCTTTAAACAAAACACTTTCAGTAACTTTAAAAGTCTTTATCTCCAGTCTTGTTCTACGGAAAAGCTTCAAACAAAAGATTTTCAGTGGAACCAAGAAAAAAAGTTAAAACACCACATGTGAGCTTATGCAACTGGAAAATGAGTTGCAGTTACTATTTCAATCCAGCGCTTTCCGTATTTGTCGTCTGTCTAATGCTTCCCAGAATCTGACCGCTCCGAGTCAGATCGCTACGTTCCACACAGACACATCTCAGGGAAAGATCGTCAAATTAAGAGAAAAAAAAAAACACAGCTCTTTATAAGGCATTAAAAAGAAATCGAAAAGCAAAGCAAACAATATTATTATGCAGATGTCACCTTAGAGGCCACTGTTTTGAAACATGTTCCCACTAAAGACTGTGATGGGAAATAAAATGCACTTTCCTTTGTTTTTTTTTTGTGTTTTTTTTTGTTTGTTTGTTATTTACTCAAGAAAAAAGTGATCGCCCATTCGCCCGGTTCTGCTTAAAAAGGCGTTTCTTTCTTTTCTTTTAAAACGATGATTAGAAAAAATACTGCTTGAAACGCTCGTCCCTTTTCAAAGGAAAGAGAGCAATTCTGTTTTGGCAGGTTTGCACAACTTGACATCTGGAAAGAACTTGTCACTGCTTTTTGCAAAAGTCTATTCAAATCTTTTCGTGTCCGCCATCGTCCTGAACCCCCTCCTCTCGCTTCAGTGTTTTCATTGAAGCCAAAGACTCTTCCCCATCCCTCCCTCTTGTCGGATGGCCATAAAGCTATACACGCGTGGTGGAGTGGGAGTGTGGCAGGCCGGTGGAGTTGAAGCCAGCTGTGAAGGTGTTGTATGGATGTAGATTGGGCATGCCCACCAGCGAGTTGGGGATCATGGTTATGGTGTTGGGCGTCATGAGCGGGATATCGTCAGGCGAGCGCCGCAGAGTCAGCGTGTAGTCGGGAAGCGAAGCAAGCCGCAAGGGGTCTCCGGGCGGCCCTGCGTCACACTCGTGGTGCGTCTGGTTGACCTGCGGAGACATTTATTGTTTTTTTTTTAAAGAAATATCCAGCAGACAAAAATGCACCTTATGCAAAAAAAAGCATTTGAAGCAAACTGATTTGTTCAGACAAATTATGCTATATAAGACCCCGATCAAACGGAACATGTTTTATAGGTCTGAAACCGTGAGGAGACGCACCCCACTGCAAAAGAGCGGTAGCACTTTTTAAACTACATACTGTGTAGTAATCACAATAACAAGGTAATAACTAGGTACTATCCCTGAACCGAAATCTGACCCTACTCCACTTACCTTATATTACAGTACTTTCTTAGGTAAGTACAGTACACTGTAAGTACTGTACATGCAAGAACACATACTGCGACCAAAAGAGCAGGCTTTTTATGTTGCTAGGCAACCACCAAATCAGCTGTCCTGTCAGTCTAATCAAAGGACAATAGCACAAGTGCTCTAAAATCTTCGGTTTCTGTCATATTAGCAAAAACCTTAAAGGGTTTTTCATCATTAATCATTTACACCCATGTCGTTCCAAACCCGTAAAAGCTTTGTTCATCTTCGAAACACAATTTAAGATATTTTGGATGAAAACCAGGAGGCTAGTGACTGTCCCATTGATTGGCAAGTAATGAACACTGTCAAGGTTTAGTGATCAAATTAAAAAAAGACTTCATTCATCAATTCTGTAGCGCCTTTTTAAAAGTATCTGCAAAACGCACACCACACAGTGAGTTTTTTTGCACACAAAAAGTATTGTTTCTTTACAAAATTCAGATTGAAAGACTGATGGCAGGTGGACTATTCTGATGATCTTTCTGGGCCTTGACAGTGTTCATTACTTGGCAGGGGGGTAAGTGATAAATGACAAAATTTGTATTTTGGGGTGGATTAACCCTTTGAAAAATACCTCTCCGGTAATATGCGACAGACACCAAAAGTTTCTCCATCATCATTGCACTCTCCAGGCTTTCGAAGCAATGGTAAATTGTCATCACCACAGTGGAAGGCTCGCTTCTTCTTTCATTTCCACGCAAAAGGATGTTGGGTACTTTTCTGCTAAGAGTTGTATTATTTTTTTCAACTTTACGGTGTGTTTACACTATAGCATCGGTTCTGTGCTCAGTGTCGCTGGCAACGCTTAGAACGCCACGGCTTTGGGGCATGTCAAATTTAGGGCAGAGCCCTGTTTGTGTTTCTCCTTTTCTTGTTTTGCAGCGTTTTTCACTCAATATACATTGCATAAAGTTGAGGAATGTTCTAACTTTTTGATGCTATCGGCTGCTCTCGATGCTTTCTCAGCACAATCCCGGAAAGCACTGCACAAAGTTTACCGCACGTTTAAGCTCAACTTCCATAGGAATTCATTGAATACACTCACTCCGCTGCTCTAGATATGTGCCAGTGGAAATTCAGAGTGCTCCTGCAAAACCATGAGGAGCAGCAGGCGGCTAAAACGCGAGGCGCCCAGGGTGCATAAATAGCGTGCAAAAGCTCACTGCCAATGGAAAATCATTAAAAAAAGGCGCCTCTAACCGCAAAAAACACATTCTGTCTGATCGGGGCTTAAAACTACATAAAAGCATACGGGGTACATGAGAATGCAAATTGACTCTCTAAAAGCTTCTGAAATACATGACAAATACAGCATTTATTTTGCTTTCAGCTAATCAGTGCTGCGCTTATAAATACTACTCTAATGTGCATCATGTGTGGTGCGTCTGGTTGACCTGCAGGGACATGATCTCCTCTTCAGGGCCGTGCCGGTTGACGTCGTTGGCGTTGGTGGCTCGTGGAGGGCTGGGCTGTGGGTGCTGCTCCTGTCGGCGCTTGTCCTTGCGGTAGTACAGAGCGGCGAATGCCAGAACGTTGAGGAACAGCAGCGAAGCTCCCACTGCGATGGTCACGCTCAGCTCAGTGGAGTAATCACGTGGGTTCTCCACCACCAGAGGGCCTGGCTCCTCTTCTCCATTCCACTGCTCCTTCCCGCTCTCGCTGTTGTACGCTGGAGACATCGGAGGCCGCTTGGTGTTGAACGGCCAGGCTTTGCCGTTGGGGCGTTTGGTGGACAGGGAGTTCTGTGTTGTCTCGGGTGGTGGCACTTTGGTGGTGGTGGAGGTGTAGTGGAACATGTCGTGAAGGTTGTACAGATGAGGGACCAGGTGCTTCCAGAAGGCCACTTTAGTGGCACGGTAGTGATCCCGGACTCGAGGCTTGAGGCCGATGTGCAGGTACAGCTGGTCTTGAGGGTTGTATTTGGACCAGGCTACCTCTTCGAAGCGATTGGCCTTAGTGTGGATGAACTTGGTGTCCTGAGGCACTGGTTTGTTGGGATCTCTGCAAAAGAGATAGAAGATGAATAAATAAACTATGCTAAGAAGTTTTTTCATGTAAAGTGCCATTGCTAACATTCAAGCAATACTTCACCCAAAAAGAAAATGTATGCACTCTTCATATGTTTTCTTCCCAAACCTATATTTTTGTAGAATGCAAATGAAGTTGTTTTGCTGAACATGTTTGCTGCTTTTTTCAGTGAAAGCTTACAGTAGGATTGCAATGATTCACTCAACTCACCATGCGATGTGATTCTCAAAATATGATTTCCTACATTTTTTAACAAATTTATAACTGAAAAAGTGTCATTTTATTATTCTTCAGGAAAAATAAAGCACATTTCTTTTTGAAATTTCAATAGCTATGTAAATATTAGCATGCTTCCAGCAGAAAAAATGTGCCTTGTACAGAAAATGCATTTGAAGCAAATGACTTTTTCTGACAAATATTGCTACATAAACCTACATAAAAGTGGATGTAGAAAG
The DNA here is from genome assembly GCA_032361165.1 of Enteromius paludinosus. NCBI lineage: Eukaryota > Metazoa > Chordata > Actinopteri > Cypriniformes > Cyprinidae > Enteromius > Enteromius paludinosus. Next base: position 2,476,068 of record JAUMHQ010000071.1, read on the forward strand.
TCTAGACGTTTCACAGGACTGTTGAAGAGGTGTCTAACTCAGGTCCTAGTAGGCCACAGTCCTACAGAATTTAGGTCCAACTCCATTCCAACCAACATACTGTATCTAGTTTTCAAATGAGTCTAAAGGACTTGATCAGCTGAATCAGATGTTTAATTACGGTTGGTTGAGAAAACGGTAGCAGAATTTTTTATTAGAACAGTTAAATGTTAAATGAAGTTGTTGGTTCATTCCCATTAAATTCACCACTGTTGTCAAATCAGGAAAGTCTAATCCTGTTCCTGGAGGGCCACAATCCTACAGAGTTTAGCTACAATCCTAATCAAGATAGTGATTACTACAAACTTCCAGGAAAGTGTCTCAGAGCGGATTGGAGCTAAACTCAACAAGACATTGGCCCTCCAGAAGCAGGACTGGACATTGATTCCTTCAGAACAATTGGATTAAGACATCTGCTAAATCATATTTTACAATCTCCAACAGAAAAATCAACATGCTTCTTCTTTCTTTTCAGTAAATGGATACCTTGTCTTGGTCAGGCTAAGCATGCATAAAGACACACATAGCTTGAATCCTTGCACATATCAACCGCTGTAGTTTGCGCTAATCATCGAAATTTCTGCGTCCACCGACGTTCCTCCTTATCACTGTATGCCTATCTGTCTTGTTTCACCTTCTTGTATAAATCTGCCTGGCACTTCTTCCAAATCATCATTTTCTATTTCTCCCCTGTGTGACATTACGTTACAGCTCATATCTCTAAGCACCTCTGCCTGCTGGGCTTCACGCATCCTCGGCTCATTCTCTATAAAAAAGAGATGGGCCAGAGGCTTTTAAAGTGAAACACAAATGAATAAATCAACAGCTGAGATGTGCTTCAGGATGCAACTTGTTTTTGATAAAACAACAGCAGTGCATCCATTCCGTTAATTGCTTTGGGAAAGCAGTGCAGATTGCATTAACAGCGAGTGTGCTGATAGAAAGTGGACCATATTAATCTAAACGCTAAAGGGGGGAAGCTGGCAAAGGGCCCTTGTGTATGTGAGAGTGTGTAGGATTACCCTTTAGCCTCCAGGGGTCCCTGTTTCTCTAGCTCATACTACAAGCTCATATAAGCAAAGTAAGGTGGTGTCCAATCTCCACGGTGCTATGGAGTTATAGTCGCTATGAACATATGGCATCTAAATAATCACACATCCACTTGTTGTCTTTTAACTCCAATAGTGACTATCCTAATCCTTTAGGAGCTCTTTAGAAATTGAGCAATAGATTCAATATATAAAAGTCCTTTTTTTGAAGTAGGAATATGCTTTTTGATGCCACGTGGTATGATCCAACAAACGGGAGCTAACAGGGACATGCTAACCAGCTAAACCTTGACCCCTAATCTATGATATTATACAGCTAAATAAAACAATGCAAGACTCGATCTAATGAACATACATCGCAGATGCAAAATAGCCTCTTTGGCTAATTCTGGCACTTTTACAGCCATGCGTATTAATGTGACTAAATATGAATATAGACTAAACAAAACAAAATTACTGGTGTGCCCTCAAGCGAGTCATCCAATTCCAAACTGTAGGGACAGTCGCTGTGGCCAGTGACAGCAAGTCAAGATTGCAGCTGTTTGTCCTCATACTGTCCGTTTGCCAAGCTTTTTAATCTAAGCACCATCTATATACCTATCAAAAAATGCACAAACACCACAATAACAACTTTTAGAAAGGATGTTTTTATATCATTCAATTCAACCGCATTAATATTTATATATTTTAGAATTTGATAATAGCTCTTGCATCTGTCTAGAGCTGTTGTGTCAAAGTGGTTACTTTATCAAATTGTATCTGAAAATTAGTGTTTGCCTTCATGAAATTGAGCATCTAGACCCTGCTCACACACTTGGGGTAAACAGAATAATTTCAGGCCTTTTTGTTGATCGCCGCTGCAATAAATTGTGGTGTGTTCACCAATTGAGATGCTTTACATCAAACATTGCTGTAGATGCAAAAAGCTAAAAAAATCATACAGATCAGAAATGAGTTCTGTTTTGTATTGGTATTGTATTTCCAGAGTGTTGTCTACAACAGTACACTAAAAATAAAAATAAAGGTGCTTAATAGGTTCCTAACAGCAATGACATACTGTAGGACCATTTTTGGTTCCACAGAGTCAGAGGTTCTTTAAAGAATGATCTCCCTCTTACCTTTTTATAATCTGAAGAATCGTCTTTCACCATAAAGAATTAGGTTTAATGCTCTTTAGATGTTAAACGTTCTTTACAGAACCATTACGACAAAGAAAAATGTTCTCCTATGGCACCTGTATTCTTTTACTATTTGTCTATGCCGTGACATGTGTGTAGAAAATCAAATGTATCTAAAAGGACAAAAAACACGCTTTTATGTTTTCCTGTGTACTTTTTTTTTTCTTGTCTGTGCCTCTGCAAGCAGAGACGTAAATGGAGATGGGTTGAATGTCAGCTCAGAAGCCGATAAATAACTGGTTTTATTACGCTGGTAATGATTCCCAATGAATATTGGCAGCCGGACCATGATGACTTTGTAGCTGAATATCAGTAATTAAGTTTCAAAGAAGCAGGCAGCAGAGGTAAGGTCATATTGATCTGCTACGGTGCAACATGCCAGAGAACAGGACATCAATGAAGCCGCAGCGGTGCAGCATATATATGAATTCTCGCTGCGCGGCGTGCGAGTGGCAGGCGGTGTACCTGGGGCATTCTCGCTTAATAGGAAACGCTAGAATCTCAATATCACAGCGCGTCTTATAATGGTCAATCAACCGACTTGCATGACACAGCATATTTGTGTTTGCAGCTGGGTTTCAATGCTGATTTGAGGTCAGTTGTGATGTTTTGGATGTGTCTTCAGAGGCTGTTTATCTGCGCTGATGACATACTTTGAGTGGGTGTTTCACACGTGAGGGTCTAGCTCCAGATTAATGTGTTGATGTAAATGAAGATGAATAATTACTGACTGTAGTGCCACCAGACAGCAGGTACTAATGTTCACACTTAAGGTTAGGGATATTTCTGAACATGTTTTGTATGAGAAGTATTCAGATTGACAGATTTCCCTTTTGCGATATGCACATGAAGGAGATCTCAAACAAAGGTAATCTCGAAGAGGAAATGTGGAGTTACTTTTTAAAAACATACATTTTTAAGCTTAGAAATTTGATTAGGGACAAACTCCAGAATAGAAGGAATACTGCAAAACACTGAAGGTTGAGAAAAAGTCAACTGTGAGTTGTTTCCTCACAGTTCATTTAGAGTGCTGAAGACTCTTCTTCATTGACATCTATTAAAAAAGGCCTCTCGTCTAAGAGTTTCTTGTCTCTTTGCCAGTGTACTGCAGCGTTATGCTTCTTTTTGTTAACCTTGAAGGTTCCCTCTAGGGGAGGGGCTCTGATATAAGGCAGTCTGAGTCATTCAATGTTTGTGAAGTCTCATTCTTCCTGCAGTTATGCCTGTTTATAGTGAGCTCATGTTTTGGTTACGTTACTGATCTCTGCATGTTTTGTCTCTCATTTCTGAATCGTTAGCCTCATTAATTGGACCACTGTTATTTTATTATCATTGAGATACTATTATAGTTTTTATTTAGAATTAATTTTTATTTTCATATTCAGATTTCATGTTTATATTTTTGTTCAATTACTATTATTATTATTATTATTATTTTATATTTTTGATTATTAATATATATATAAAATAGTTTTTGACCATGACATTTGACATAAGTAGTGATGTCAAACAATTAATCAAAATAAAGTTTTTTTTTACATTATATATGTATACAGTATGTACTGTCTATATTTCTCATGCATTTATAAATATACACACATACAGTGTATATTTTACATGTTTAAACATTTATACATTATAAAATACATATGTAAAAAAAAATTCTTAAGCATATACATGCATGTGTTTGTATTTCTATATTCATAATAAATATGCATAGCACTGTTACTATACCTATGTCAGCAATGTATGATTGAAGTGTTTTCTCTTCCCGGCAGCCGAGCTTGTTCCCCCATTCATCCGACTAACCCACTATCTGGGCAGTGTATGTACAAACGGAGAATTAGCTGACGGTGTTCTATCAGGTCACCCACTCAAAACGGCTCCTAAACCATTCGAATGTTTCTACAGTTCAAGCCACTTGGGCTTGCCCAGTGAAGCAGTACTTCAACCTCTATCAGCGCCACTCATTCAGATCTCAGGCCCTGAGAGGAATCTACTCCACCACCATTGAGATTCTGAAACGAGGTTGGACTTCCTAAACGCCATCCTAACACCAAAATCGAGAGGTCCGTCTGAAGATATTTTCATCAAAGTATTTTATCTTAGCAGAGCAATGTTCTAGTTTCCAAGTAGCAGATTAACCCATTTTATCACAGCAGTCACAATAGTGACCGTAAAAAAAGTTTTGATTTAAAAAGCTCTTACTGATTGATGTTTTAGTGCACTTAAAGGGATAGTTCACCCAAAAATGAAAATTTGATATTTAATTTCTCTAACCCCGGGGCATCCAAGATGTAGGTGACGAAGATTTTTAACTTTAACCGTGGCAGTCTGGTAGTCATTTAATGGAACAGTATTTATATAATTTTTTACCTCTGACAGACAACCATGTCCAAACCGTCTCGAGCTCGTGCCTAGCATGAGGTGCGTTCCCTGTGTACGCGCTTTGGCGTAGATTACGCAAACCCTGGAAGTGATCTGTTGTGAACTCGCGCTTTGAAAATGCAAACGCCGGAACCCCAGAAGTGATCTGTTGTGAACAGCGTTTGCGTATCTTACGCTAAAGCACAAGCCCGAGACGGTTTTGACATGGTTGTCTGTCAGAGGTAAAAAATGATATAAATACTGTTCAGTTTCTCACAACAA
>JAUMHQ010000071.1:2504575-2515965 GCA_032361165.1 Enteromius paludinosus
ATCATATATGCACTTATATACTGCATATAGGTTTCATATATGCGCATATATCCTCATATAGATTCTTTCCATGTGGGATATTACAAATAACATTACAAATATTTATGCTTAAATTCTTCACATTCAAGCTCTCACCATCCACTCTGTGATATATCACAGTTTATTTTGATTAATCGCGCAGCCCCATTTGTTTATTTTAACGTTACATTTGATTTCATTATTAGCTTTTCATCAGCTCATCAACCCCCTGCAGTTCCCTCACTAGCCCTCAGGATTCACAAACCCTTGTTTGGCAAAGATTTCATCAGCGTCGGACATTGATTTGGCCTTAGGCTTCGTGTATAGTAATTACAAAACAAGCCACAGAATATATGATCACAACTGAGCGAAAGCATCAAAATGTAAAACTGCATGAATGTATAGACTTGTTTGTTAATCTGCGCATATATAACAGTAGGACGCATATTCCCCTACAGAACAAATTGTGCGTTTTCTTTTATAATTCAAATAAGCTTGGGAGATTAGGAGTGCAGCACACTAGCCACGATTCCTCCGTGGTTCATCTTAAAATAGACCTTGGTTTTAATTGCTTTCAGGGTAGTGCGTGCAGGGGCCATTTGAAGTAACTGCACGTTTGCTAGTGCTTTCCAGCCGCAGCTGTGCGAGCCGGTAAGAGAGTTTCTGTGTGTGCAGAGAGAGCGGGGGGAAAGTGGAGCAACAGCCCTGGGGCCGAGGAAAGAGAGCGAGCGGCGTCCAGATAAGGAGTGATTCATGAAAACGAGAAAGGTCTGGCAAAGAATGACCCGATCGACAGGGTCTGGCTCGCGGGATCGATGTGTATTGCCTGTTGCTGTTGATACCTCCCACTAATCACGGTGTGACACCGGCGGTCAATAGCGCGGCCTCCTTTCCCGCCTACCGAGACCTCTTCCCATTCACACGCAGCATTGTTTTAATCACCAGTCCTGTTAATCTCATTTCTTCCCCCTCGCTCGCTCTCCATCTGTGCTTCCTATCCTCCATCAAAAGCTCTTTCTCACACCCCGTTCTGGTGCATTTGTCTTTCACTCAACTTTTCTTCTCTCTGTGCTTACATAAGGTGCCAATAGACTGGAGTGTGCAGCACTGCTCGGTGTTTCAGCCCAGTCAAGGCCCACTTCTGCGCTGCGGTAAAGTCCAAACTCTCGCTGTCACGCAACTGGAAATGATTGGGCTTATTATAATTATAATGATTGGGTTACAACTGTTTGTCTCAGTGGCATATATATCTATGCAAGTTTCTTCAAAGAAGTTGAAATGGCACGGTTGCATCAGTAAATGTGTTAACACTATCAGGTAGGTTTAGGGTTGGATGAATAACAACATAATAGAGCATGAACTTTTTTGCAATTATGAACCAGAGCAATACACACCTGAAACAATGTAATAAAAGCAAAGCAATACGCAGCAACGTAATAAAAATGTGCCAGGGTTCACACACTGGACCAAGATTTGTCATAATGATATATAAGTGACTCTGATGCAGCATTTCATTTATACAGCGTCTAAAAAATCTAAACTTGAATAAACCTTTAATGCTGCCTTCAGGAAATGCCTCTTTTTCTCCTCCATTAGTTTTAACTCTACAGTTAATTGTGTTCAAATGGTTTAACGCACAAACTCTATTTAGACTTTTTTTGTCATTAAAAATATAATGGTGATGATGTCATTGTAAATGTTTGCATAAGCTGGATTAGACTTCTTTCTTCTTCCACAATTTTCCAAGAAAAAAGGTACATATGAACACTATAGGTACAAAGGTGTACCTTTTAAAAAGCATTTTGTGGCATTTTCTGGGAGTGCAGTTGCATATTGAATTGTGTTTAGCATGTGAAAAGCAAAATTGTATTCAAATTTAAAAAAAATAAAAATAAAATAACATTTTCACTGATATTTCCTTAAATAAATTTCCTTGATTAAATAGTAATTTTTTTTTTGTATTTACTGGAATACAATTTATAAAAAGTAAAAAAACTCTCATAAGTAAAAGTACCAGAGTCCATGTGATAATCTAAAATAGTCATATTAATACCATCCTGGTCTCATGGCATGAACATAATTGGAGGCACTTTTTAACAAGATGCGAAATACGTTCCAATAAAACATGGATCTCTGTCAGCTGTGTATGTGAATCAACACAACACAAATCATACCAAATCAATTTTAATATAGCACTTCATACAATAGAGATTATTTCAAAGCAGCTTCACAGTATTGAATGAAGTAAAAGAATCAGTGATGCCAACTCCAAAATTAGAGCAGCTTTAGAGCAGCTCTAAAAAGACGATATTTTTGCATCTTTCCTGCGTAAATGTGACAGTAGATGGTTAATTAGGTGAAAGAAAGAAAAGACCAATCATATGTTAAGCGGTTGGGATGAATTAACATCAGTGATTTGAAATAAACCCTTTTCTTAATGTTTGAGGAATATCAATAGATTGCATAATGCACATCTATACCAGAAAGTCAACAAAGACTCCTTTCTATTTTGGGAGAATTGTATACGAAGCCTCAAAATAGATGTGCAATTCTTGCAGATCAGTCTCAAGCATGAGGAACACGTCAGAGGGACTGTGGTGTAGTACGCAAAGCATGAATCATATTTTTAATGTAACTAGCGCAAGAGGGAATTGCAAGTAGCAAACAAATACAGCCATTCAGCTGTGAAGCAGGAAAGGATTGAATAGCTGAAGCCTGTGCTGAAGCGTGACTCACAGACAGATGGGGCGACACACTCACAGTTTAAACTATGGAGAGCTCAGGCGTATGGAGCAGTTAAATCTGCGACAGACAAATGAATGGAGATACACAGACGCTCTTCATCCAGACCATCAACAGACCCCCCGGCCCTCCTTCCACCTGGATCGTATCTGGATGCTCTCTGGTTTCCAGTGTGAGCACCCCCGACATGGAAAACGAAAGATATTAAATGCAAAGATAGAATGTGCATGCAAGGTAAAAACAAGGTATCTGTGTTTCTGTACTTTGGTACTATATGAAAAGGGCAGAAAGGTGAAATGTAAGGAATGGTTTAGGGGCGAAGAGAAGTCAGAGCAGTGGTAGAAAAATGTATGGGATATTGTTAATATAATCTTACAACAACAAATTGGTGGATTAATCATATTAACTCATATGATATACTTGTGCAATTTTGTATGATCCACCTACACCCCTGGTTAGGATTAAAGATGAAGCTTCATGCTTTTCATTTATTTTTTTCATATTTTTTTAGGATTCATAATTTGAACTGTACTGTATTCATATGTAATTTTAATATATTATTTTTTATATAATAAAAAATATTTCATACTTTTAAAAGACCTCAAGAAATTGAGACTGGTTAACCTCCTATAACCCTCTAATACAATATAGTATTAAAGGGTTATAGAAGTTAACCCCAATAAAAATACACAACTACATTAGTTCTGCATGATTGTAAATGGAGAAAAAACTCAAGACTGGGGTAGTTCTAGAATCTACTAATGGGGTAAACCTACTTGCTAAACAAACCTTGAAACCATTGTCACATAAAAATAAAATATTTGTGCAAGACTATCTTTATAAGGTGACTTACATATTATTGTCTTTTAGTCTGATTTTTAAATACTTAATAAAAAAAAAAAGCTGTTTGGTTTGGCTTATAACGCTTCAAAAAATTACTGAAAATGGGGGGAAAACCTTTTTAATAAGCATTGATTTTGTATATAAAGCCTTTTTAACATACAAAGTGTTTGCAGGTGTATCCCACACAATGCGGGTATTTGAAAATAGCTCAAATTCACACACATATGTCAAATACTTCTTCAGGCTGATCTGCGCCCACTTACACGCTGCGCAAATGCAATGAAATACCTTTGGGCAATTACTGTGATATGTGCTCGCTCTCTCTCGCCCTCGATATTCCTCCTCACGGCTCTCCTCTTCTCTGACTGTTCTCCCTCATTAGGTGCCACATGCAGAGCATGCGTAACATTCCCTCCGTCACAATGGAGAGCAACACGTTTCTGTGTTTCTAGGAAAAAACAGAAGCCCAAACAACCCCTGAACGTCATGCAAAACAGCTGTCAAACCTCCCTTTCCCTGGAAGCATGGGCTAAAAATAGAAAAAGCGGCACTTGGTGTGCATAATCTAGGAATGTGGGCATCAGTGTTGAAATTACAGTGATGTCTGGACAGGCGGTGCCAGGTAAATGTTTGACTGGAGGGCGCAAACATCGCCCCCTTATGAGTCGCTGTTACCATGGTGTCCATCTGGATCCATCCCAGCCCACTTACCGGACCCCGGCTCCTGCGATAACAAGCCCTGCAGGCGGACAGCACACATGCTCTGGCTAATGCGAGCAGACACTCTCGGTAAACACGCAACTGAAAATAGCCCCTCTGTTTTCACTCATTCACACACATTAAAGATTGAGAGTGAGCTGCAAAGATGAGATTGGTACCTCCATCTCTGCTCCTCTGGGAGAGATTACTTCCTGTAAGGAGAAATGAGTGTGTGTGTGTGTGTGTTCGTCTGTCAGATGTCCCTCTCACGCCACTCAAATCTCCTCACCGCCCTTTCTGATTTACACATAGATTTGGGCACTTCAGTGAGATGAGTTCAGACCAATATGAAGCTGTTTTCACCCACACTATTACATTATAATGTTTTATAGTGATGCACTAAATTTTCAGCAGCTGAAAATTGAATATTAACTTTCGGATTCAGCTTTGGAGGGTCAAAATGATTGACTGAAGAAACAATGTTAAACGCTTTTCTGATGGCATGTTGTGATTGGTGGCGGTGTCTATTTCATGCACACAGTTTGTTGTTTGGTTAAGATAATATGTAATAAGTCCTTGACACAATCTGACATGTGTTTAAAATTGAACTTGAAATTAGGTGCTGGGTCGACCGGCCAGAGAAGAACTGGCCCCAAATACAGTACATGTAAGTCTGGTTCTCCCAAGGTTTTTTTTCCCCCTTCTCTAATGGATGGGGTTTTGGTTCCTTGCCGCTGTCTCCTCTGACTTGCTTAGTTGGGGACACCTGATTTCTAGTGAATATCATCTTGACTACAGAGACCGTCTCTGCATTTGATAAATAAATAGTTTAATCTCGTCATTAAACATCACTCTGTTCCCCTACTTGATAATGTTCGGTACTTTGCTACAATCTGTATTGTTAAAAGCGCTATATAAATAAAAGTGATTGATCGATTGATACGTATGTTAAAAATCGTAGTTGTGGTGCAACAACAAATTAATGTGCTTTAAAGTGTCATGTAGCAATGACAGCAATAAAACGTCTTTTAAAAAAAGGTCACACTACATTTACCTCAGAAAAGCCATTTAAACCTATAATCCAACAAGACCAAAAAAAAGAGGAAAAAGCCCTTAGAGGTACATTACACTCTTGCTCATAAGCTTACATATCCCTCACAGAACATGCAAAATGTTAAGAAAATATGAGCATAATGAAAACTGCATGTTATTTTATTAGCTCAGAGTGCCTATTTACAATAAGTACAAATAGCCCACCTTGTTGGCAGAGGCTATTTACACTAACCCCACCCACAAATGTGTGATTGAGCGAGACAACACGACAAAAGATAGCTGTAAAACATTAGCTTATATGCATATGCATATCGTAGTCTTTTTGAAGTGATTGGTTTGAGCCTGTCTTTTGTAGTTTTCATCCCTTTCAAATCTCGTATCTCATCAGAGAGGCCTTCATTTTCAATAAAAATGACGTAAATAATCAAAAAGTTGAAAAAAAAAAAAAAAAACGTATCAGGTATAGGGTGCTATTTTAACATAGTTTAAATATAATCTATAGCTATTTGCACTAAATAGTCTCTATCACAGCTGGCACTCTGAATAAGCTATTTTAAATAACAGATGTTTATAAATAGTTCACAAGACAAACTATTAACTCAATTTATATGAATCTCAAAACTATATGTTGTTGTCCTGTTTTGCTATAATTATTAACATTGGTCAATTTGTAAAAGTTGATATAAAAGCTGCCTTAATTATTTTTTAAATTATTATTTAAAATTTAAAAAAAATTTTTTAATTATTATTTAAAATTAATATTTTAAATGTCACGATAAGTTATGATATATGATATCTAATGAATGTTATTTACAAAATACTGTAACTACATTAATGTATATGAATATAATTAATGTAATGTTTGGCAATCATGTCAGGCTATAAATGAGCCAGATCACGTCTCTTCATGCTACTCAAAATCTTCAAGAGGAACAGTTCAGTAAAATGGGTTGAAATATTTGTTTGCGATTTTTATTGATTTATTTTTAGATCATTAGTTGCACAGTGTTCTCCATGTGCCTGGCTGTGTAGTGTAGACAAAGTGTAAAACTTTTACTAATACTCAATAGCCTTTCTTCTCTCTCTCTTTAAAAATAAAATTCAAAAAGTACTTTGGCTACACTGTAGCACTTTTGTTCCTCTTGTTGGTTTGCAACACCTTTTGAAGCTCATTTTTCCGATGTGAAGGGTCCTCCGTTGTTTTAAATAGGAAACCCTTAGCGTCAATATGTTGACGCGATAATGTTTTACATTTTAGCATCATGATTAAAACATATATTGGGTAACAATAATGGCATTATTGCATACTGTATATGTAGGGGTGTGATTTTTCAGTGTAAAGGGTCAAAACAGTTATATTTAAATGATATTATTTACAAATTGATGAGCCAACCCCTGCCCCCAAACCTACCATCTGTCAATAAAACACAAGATATAGCAAGCAGAGACAACCACCGTCATCATTTATTTGAAAGATATTAATATTCCAAATCTTTTGAGGCAAAACAATTGATTTGTGAGAGGAATATACGCAGTCACTGTCTTCCACTTGCATGTACTTCCTTGTGCGCTGCTGCAGTCTGTACGCAATTTAAAAAAATGTTGCTACAAGAATACGTTAACGTTGGTTGTGGAATACTATTGGCTCTTGTGTGTCTCGTGACCGATTGCGTCATTCTACCGGACAGGAGTATGTTTTCTGAATGAGACGTGATAACGTTAACGGAGCGGGATCATTTTTAGCGATTAAAACCTTGTGTTTTACTCTCTTCTTCACATAAAGACTTCGTATGGCTTCAGAAGACTTGGAATGTGACACGACTTGTTTGTAATGTATTTATACTGCTTGTTAATGATTAGTTTGTGCAATGTTTATATTGTTCGGAGGTGGGTAGGTTTAGGGTAGGGGTGGGCTTTGGTGCTCCAATAAAAGTAAAAATTTATATAATAAATTTATATATGCATGCAAACCATTACATGAAGCCAAACAACTGAAAGCAATGGAGGACCCTTTACGACGAAAAGTGACTAAAAAGGGGTACCTTGAGCTTCAAAAAGTGACGCAAAAGGGACTTGACTAAAGCGTCAAAATGTGACGAGTTGGAGTGAGACTGTGTTGTTAAGTAAGTCACATTAGATCAGTGTTTGTTATATAGTATGTAAACCTTGAGCTAACCTTGACCAGGAATCATTTTATTACTCTTGATAAAATAAAATATGATAAAAATAACATTAATAAATATGTTTTGTTAAATAGTGCATACATTTAAGTGTGTCGTTTGGTGAAAATGCATGACTGGGAATGTATTTCTGGTGAAAACTAAGCGTAAAACACTAAGGAGCAAAAGAGAATTATTGCGCACTAATGAAACAGAATTACATTTCTATTGCAGATAAATGAGTTCTGTTGCAGATAAACAGTGTTGGAATTCCTGACAAAAGTCACAGCTCAGATCACATGAACATACTATTTCCATCCATTTTACTCTTCTAGCGCAGTCTGTGTTAGAAGTATAAAATGGAGCGCAATACAATCATTTTTCTTTTCCAGGGACTGTGGCAGTTCACTGAAGGAAACGCTATTTGAATTCTTTCCGGCGAGTCACAGTCCTGTGAGCCAGCTCTTGACAGGCCAAGGCTGCTTGTGGGCTGAAAAAAAAATGCCCCAAATGCCAAAATTGATTTTGCATTCCTTTCAGCGCACACACTCGGGCATCTGAATGTCTTTGGTGAGTCATGGTATTTCATTATGGGCGACTCCAGGCCATAACCAAGTTGTTTTGCACTCATTCCAGTTATTGCTACAGACCGTCTGCCTTTGATCAAACACATCATTGGAAGCATTCTTGAAAAACGGCAAAGGTATTGTGTGGTGGTATAGTCAACAATTGGATTAGTACCTGCTGCCACCGTTTTACCAATTATTATCAAAATTACCTATCATCGCTGATGTACACCTCCTGTGGCAAGCGAGTGCCTAAGGCTCCTGACAAACCATATGTAGTCTTTCTACGAGGCATCTGGCACAGGAATATGAATCTGAAGGGCCTCTGAGGAACTCTGACCCCCTGACTTGTAGCATGTGTGTCCGGCAGTGAGTGCAAAAACTTGGCCCCCGGAGCCTCGAAGCCAGACTCACATGCATCAGAGAGACAATCTGGTAAGAGTCAAATGGGGGCTGGATTCTGAGAGAATATTGCTGCTGTTTTCGACCATATGCCTAGGTGCTTATCTTGTATTTTTTACAGAATTGTAGAGTTATTTGTTTCAGAGACACTGTAAATATTGTAGAAATAAAATCTGTATCTATCTATCTATCCTTGCTAATGAATACATGTTCTTGGAACAATAGCTAAAGAACAAGAACTAAATGCATCAGAAAATTATCGAGAAAGACCATCTTTATGGCTTATTTATTTATAAAAAATTGAAATTCAGATGGAATTTAATACAAGTAAAATCTGTTGCATGTTTGTGTGGTGTACTCTTTTATGTCTCACATGCAATGCTGTATCTTATGTCTATGTATATACATTAATACAATAAATTTGTGTTTTATAATTGTACTAAACTTATTGAGCTTTGATTATTCATTTCCACCACAGTGCTACAGATTTCGCTTGTATTAAAAGTCCCATCTGGGTTTTATTTAATAAATAAATTAGCCATAAAAAGGTTGTTCTCTGTAATTTAGTGATAAACAAGCATAGCGACAGTTTTGTGTGCACAGCTGTGATGGTGCTCTTATAAAAGTTACAATTATTCTAAAGAGTGTTTAAACATCAAGTCGACTGATGTCAAGATTTTTTACATTTTATTAAGAAAGTGTTGAAACTCGGCAGTGCCTTGTCGTTCTGTTGCTATGCAGTTGCTTATTTTTTCGGCACACTAATATGCAGTTCAGGGTTCAGGGTGATTGCTTAAGTGTTGCTATGTGGTCACTTACTTTGACCACAAAATTAAGGAGCACTAAATCTGTTGAATATTCTATTCAACAGATATGGCTCAGATCACTCTCTCAGTGCGAGTTATTTTTTATCCTCCACCACACAGTAAAAAGTGTGCTTATGCACAATTTTAGATGCATATCCATGATGTTCATATCCGTAGCATGCATCCAAATAACCTTGTGCATGAGCAACAGCGAACCCTGTAAATGCATTACGAGTGTTAAACATAATAATGTTTCTCTTTATTGTGAAGTGAATAATATTAAGTGTACAGATTTTTCATTTTTCACATATAGAGGTATTCTGGCATAACTACTAGGCGAGAGTCAGAGAGAGACAAGAGGAATATTCAGCTCTAAAATCCAGTTTCACTGCCCTGAAGTGGTCATATGTCAAGCTCTTACATTTTGCAGCAGTTTTAGCAGTCAAGCTGGCGCCAGAAATAACCTCCCCAGATTTCAGGGCTCGGAGAGAGCCACTACAACGCCTGGACTTCTGCATGCAACACACTGACGTGCTGAATAAAATAAGGCAATAAATCAAACGTAACAGGGACCAAATGCCCTCAGGCAGAAATGCTTTTACACATAATGTTCATGAAGCTCATGGGCTAATAAAGCGTGCAAAGGTCTCTCAGGCCATGAGCTCATCTGATTTCCATGATAGGGCACTCAGTGTGCTAGGACGAATTCCTTTTGGCTGATCAGTCCATCCAGAATAGCAAGATTTGCAGTTTTTTTTCCAAATCAAATGGTGTGCATGAAACCCTTTAGAGAGAACTGCCAAGTTAAACACATCTGTAATTAAAACAAATTCAATAGATGTCATCAATCATGAATGTTTTCTGATGAAAGGTGCTTCAAGTTCTGTCAAAGTATTAAGATGTAATTAGTGTGATGGTAATCATGGACTATATTGATTTTTAAAGAGCCTAAATTAGAGATTACAGATTTAGAGAATCACTGACTATATCCGCAGGAGAATCTCAGACTCTTTCAGTCACATTTTAGTTTGGTTTTTTTGGGGTTTTTTTTGCATCAGAACACAAATGTACTGTGACAGCTTTTCTACCTCCAGATATTATGCCACATTTGGAGTCTGTGAGTTAGGGCTACAGCTGTGGCAACTGGCCAAATAAAAATAATAGTAATATTAATACATTTCCAAAGGCGCTTTCTGTTTCTGGGAATTGAATGCATTTTGCTTTTGTACGGCAGTCAAACATCAGGTTGTCAGGAGGACTTCAGGAACATGTGAGATTGATGCAAACAACTGCAACTTATCAAAGCTGCAGGGAGAGGAAGTGATAATACCATCATCTGAACCCAAAGAGCACATGTATCTAGAGAAAGAATAGTATTAAAAGTTAAGCTTTGGTTCTGTGCAAATGAAATCAGAGCTGGTTATCTAAGTCTTTCTGCTGGCTGTACTGCCCTTGCTGTGTAAAAACTGGTAAATGGGTCACCATTCACATACCAATAACAATCAAACACAATAATCAGAGTTGCAATTCTATATGCTTTCATATGTCATTACAATGAGAGTTTTTTCTTTTAACTTGAAAAAGCAATCATATCTTACTTCTGGACATATAATAAACTGGATTTCAAGGTGATGGGATTTTATCCATCAGATACTGATCTGGCTGTTTCATTCCGGAACTATGATTATAGTTTTGTGGAATTATGCACAGCAGCAGCCTATAAAAATGATCAAATATCAATGTGGTTGTTTCAGAGTCATGAAAATACATTTATAACTACACAAATACTGCATACCAATTTCAGTTTAATGCATCTAAAAATGTAATGTGATATAAATAATAAATATTGCAGATTTTCCGCATACCTTGATCCTTATTTAATACTTTTCAGTGCTGTCAAATGATTAATCACATCCACAAAAGTCTGTGTTTACATAATATATGTGTGTGTACTGGGTACATTCATTTTGTATAGATAAATACACACACACGTTGGGTTTACTTGTTTTATTGGGACATTCCATGGGTGTAATGGTGTTTCTACTGTACAGACTGTATGTGGTATTGTCCTACACCTAAACCTACCCCTTACAGGAAACTGT
>JAUMHQ010000071.1:2529022-2551906 GCA_032361165.1 Enteromius paludinosus
ACACACACACACACACACACACACGGCTAAAGCTCCAGTTGTTTAATATTCCAGCAGCAGCCTGTGGAGCCATCCCTCATTTGACATCATAATTATTATTAGGAGAGAGAAAGAAAAGGCAAATCTGCATGTTCAATTAGAGCCAGCCTTATGCCAAATAGATAATAACACACGAGATTGGGTAACGTCCTTGATTTAGAGCTCCTTATTCTTACCATCATTCTTCTGCCCTTTTGTTTGCTCTCCCTCCCTGAGCACTGATGCTAGGAAAAACAGGCGAAGAAAAGCTGAGATGCATTTGAAGGAGAAGGCAGTGGGCAGGACATGGTCAAGAGCTCAGAAAAGAACATCTGGACTCTTTTCTGAACTACGTGATATGCTGAGATACATAGGATACACATGCAAAAACATTCATATCAGCAATCACAGTCAATCCCTAACCCTAGCCCTAACCCCCCTTTGCTGTTAGATGGCACTAGTTGGTTAAAAAAAATGTTACAGCTCCAAACTTTAAACCTACTGAAAAGCACAGACTGGTGTTTTGCGAGGCCCTAGCATTAACTTTAAACCAGGGCTGTTCAATCCTGCTCCTGGAGAGCCAACTTCCTTTAGAGAGTCCTCCTACAGAATTTATCTGCAATTGGCTCTAACAGTATGTTTAGGTTTGAAGCTGAAATCTGGCCCCCTACGAGCTGGACCTCTACCTCTGAAACTGGACATACTGACTGGTTGACGGGAATGTTGCTCTTACCAAAAAGTAGTGTACTTCAAGATTATTTATTAAGTGTATGCTTAAAGTAAAGTTCAAGTATATTTTTTTAAGTATACGTTTATATTATACGTATTAAATATAAAAATATCAGTGTACTAATAGTATAAATGAAAGTGTACTATTTCAATACTCCTTGGGAATAAATTGGCCTACTTTTGGGTACATAAAGTATACTTTAAGTATAACAGTCGTAAACTTTGAGTATACAACTAGTTTACATCAATGTTTTTACCTTGTACTGCAACTACAGTACACTGAAAGTGAACTTACAAGTACAATGATAGTTTACAAATTTGAAGTATAGTCTCAGTAAAGTCCTGGTTGAGAAGTTTTATACTATAATTATCCTTGTAAGTTTTCTACATCATACTTAAGGTATACTACGATGTCCCTACGGATCTCTGCTTGCAAACAAAAACATTTTATTCTGGCTTCATGCATTACTTTTTTAAACACTTAAATGTGGGTTTCAGAGTTTCATAAATAAAAAATAAAGGATTAAACAACACTTGAATAAAAAGCTGAAAAAACAAGACTATGGTTTTGAGTCAATTGACACCCTAAAACTTGGCAATAATTTTTACCTCTTCATTGGTCGACGTTTTATTCTATAGCGTTGCACAGTTTTTATGCTGTTTCATGTCTGATGATCATGTTAGATTACATGTGGAAGCGTTTGTTGTTTCAGTTTCTTCTTGACTTTTTTTTGTAAAATTCTGTACAGAAGATGTGTACTGGTGCCACCCACCGTATAACAATGCAAACACGCATTAACTTTCTGGAAAGTACATAAGAAGTACACTTAAAGTATACAAATAGCACATTTGAATAAACTTCTTTTTCATAAGGGTATTGCAGGAATGTAACTGCAATTCTACTCTTAAAAAAGCAGCTTTCTATAGAGTTTAGCTCCATTCTGCTTCACCACACCGGTCAGTCCTGAGGATCTTGGTTAGCTTGGTTCAGGATCTGAGGATTAGGTGTGTGAAATCTGAACATCCTTGCCTCAGCCCTTATGCCTAAAACCTGACAGCAGTGATTGGTTGGTAGTTATGCCTCGCAAAACCTGACACTAACTCTAAACACTAACACTAAGCCAGGGCTTTCCAAACATGCTTCTGGAGGGCCACCTTTTTAAAGATTTTTAGGCTTTACCTTCTCCAACACACCGACACACATACACACATAAGAAGTTGTGAGTAATCCTGAAGAAGATTATTAGCTGGTTCAAGTGTGTTTAATTAGAGTTGAAGCTAAACTTTCCAGGTGCAATACCAATCACCCTGCCCTAAACCTATTAGAAGATCAGAAAGCAATGACTGTTTAATGTTGTTCCAGAAACAATAAAGGATGCTGATCCAGAAACAATCTCCCTCAGATGGCTGGAAGATCATGTTATCACAAAAACTGAAACTGGACCTATGTTCTCTCCCTTTACGTAAGCTTCCCATTTCCTTCAAAGAAGCAAGGCAGATGATTGCCCTTAAACTTGATGATGGAGGAGGACAGTGGGATGCATCTGCAATTCATCCCGCAGCGGGGGCCTGGCGGGCAGGCTAACTCCTGCGGTGGAGTGGGCTGATAGATGAAGCCCTCTTTCCTGGCCTGCCACACGCCCAGACAGGGCGAGCACCATGTGGGAGCAGCAGGCCCCATAAGATGATGAGCCAGACTGCAAGGAGGAGACAGGTCACAGTGGCCTCATTAACACCACCACAAATACACACACTTGCCAAGCAAGCATCACACTCAATCTCACACACTGCACTGCACTGCGAGGATGGAGCTGAAGTGTTTTGATCCGGGCCTTTGGTATTTCAGATGATGGGATTCAGGTAATTGTGTTTTCCTGGGGATCAGGGTCAGGGGAAATGTGAATGGCTCTTGCACTGTGGGTGGGATTCACCTGCAGTGTGCTGTGGGATTTCACCCACGGACAGTACCTGGACAGTGCATGAAATCCATTTCATCAGAAGATGTTCTTCGCTTTACACAAAAGGAAATTGTGTCTTTTTCCAATTAGCAGAGCAATCAACATTCAGAGAGCAAACATACCTAGCAGAGAAATTTTATTTTCCCTTTGGGTGAACTGTTCTTTAAAATTAGACACAATGATTTAAAGATTAATAAAACTTTGTCACACTTTATATTAGGTGGCCTTAATTATGTACTTACATTTAATTAATTTTATAGAATGCACTTATTGTTTACATACATATTTCTACATGTTTTTAAAAATGTAGTTATGCTGTAATTACGTTTATAATTACACTGTTGACCTATCCCACCTCTGTAGCAGTAAAAGTTTCTTGCAACACAACATAAATACAATAAGTACAATGTACTTATTTTTTTATGTAAGTAAGGCCAACTAATATAAAGTACGACCAAACACTTTTACATAGATTTGCTTACCAGGTTATCAACCACAAATAGGTTGAAACCCTTCCAACATCATCTCTGGAGTGTACATAATTTAAATCTTAACCATTTGGATATCTTTCTCATTGCACAGTATGATTTTACATGTACAACATATGTTGTTGACCCTGGAACAACATTTCAATCCAAAAATGTAGTCCTGACCAAATCCCTACACCTAAACCTAACCTTAACCATGAGTAATCTCTAAAATCAGAGGAACTGATGTACTGATGCACAGTACAAGCACCAAACACTGATTGTAAGCCTAAACTTAACAAAAACTACCAGCTCTTCAAATCTGATAGGATAATCACAATGTTGTTCCAGGGTCAACAAAGATGTTGATGCAGGAACATGTCGTACTTGTTATCAGGTCCTGCCTTTCTCACTTTGTTGAACACATTTCTTCAGTTGTCTCCGATGCCTTAGTCTAAACTGTAGTACTTTGTTGTGCTAATAAGCACTATATAGCTATGACCTAAACAACTGCATTTCTCAATCTTCAAGTTGTGCTGACATCTACTTTTTTATAAAAGAGTAAATGGATTCTTTACTACTGCATTCCTCCGAGCCTCACCATTACCATTTGGTAATCCTTTTCCTTTCCGTTGCTGTGATGGCTAAAATCACAGCTTTGAGAAGTATTGCAGAGCTAGCTGATTGATATTGGTAGCACTCACAGCGAGTACCCCTTTTTGCAATAGCAGGATTCCTGTTTCAATTTTCAAGGATCTTGATAGTTTATAGAGGCTGTCAGTAAAACCCAGCTCACCCCAGTACTGCTTTCTTATCTCATCAAACCACGTAGGGAATATTCTTCTATTCAGGGGAAACATCAGCATCAGTAATATTCAATTTAAAGAATAGCAGTTGATGTGACCATATAATAACATGCTACATAAAGCCTGGCAATATGGAATATGTGAATAGAAAATGCATGTTTAGCAAAGGAAATCTATCAAGAATCAAAGTACATCAAAGCAATTAATGATGCACTGATGTGATCTGAAGAATTCATGGCAGGAAGCGAAGTTTAGACACAACCTAAGATCTTATCAGAAACTTTAAGCCAGACAATCTTTATAAAGAGTGAAAGAATTACAGTGGCTTCCTTCTCAATAGTCTCTGACAGATAATATCAATTGCTTGTCTTTCAAATTGTACCATTCTAGTCTTACAACGATATAAACAGAATGCTAATCTTTATAATGCACTGTATGTGTTGCCCGCACTAACATCTTCATCTCAAAGAAGTTGATAGTTACAGTTAACAACTGGGATACACTTTATTTCAATAGTCCATTTAGACATGATTAGTGGACATGCAGTTGACAAGTTACTTACTGTTAGTCGAATATAAAATAAATAAAGTGTTACCAACAATTGTCTTATGAAGCTGAACATTTGTTTTGTCATTAAACATACTCAGGTTCAACAGTTAATTTGAATGTCATGGAAACCCTTTAAAACCAGTTGACTTTTCGGTCCCACTTTATATTAAGTGTCCCTTTTACCTGTGCACTCCCATAGTAACTACATGTGTATGTAGTATGTACAGTAACCACAGTGTAAGTACACACTGGTACATAGTATCTACAGCTGTAATATTTCTGTAACTACACACATGTATCAACCCTCTGAATGGTGTGTGTAAGTACAAATGTGTAACAGGACATTGGTCACTTCTCAGGAAAGCCTCTTGGGAATCTACTTTAGATTTACATATAGCATCCGCTATGATCACATGGTACAAGAAGATAAATGTACCCTTGGTAAGTCCTGTGAAAAATCGCTGCCTCTTTATGGCTGCATAAATACATATCTAAGCACAAAAGCAACATATCTGCAACACTTCTTTCATATCGTCCACCATGAATTATAACACACATGCTAGTTTAGTCCATAAATAAGTTAAAGGCAACACCTTTGCTCGTATCGATTGTGTGAAACCGCTAATGACAATCATAGGAAATTACATATCATTTTTACTGCTCACTGATAATTTCAAGGTCATTTTAATTCAATGAGCCTCAGTTTGCAAACAAAATAGATTAAAGGGGCTTTTTAGTGGAGGAACTTCTGGTTACTCTTGTAAGTCGAGTGGATTAAGTTATTTCTGTGTGTAGATCATGTCCATGTCTCTCTCTGTGTCCTTCTGCACGAATGATGTATATGATGTGCTCCGAAGAGTTACAGTTGTTCTTTATAATCTGTTGTTCTGTTATATTGTTATTCCTTACATTAATCAATATTTTTTTGTGGTAGCTAATTATATAGCTTATCTATGAATGTCTACTGCAAAAGTAATCATTTTTGATAATCTATGAAAATATCTATATTTTATATAAGCATATTAATAATGGATTTTTCATTCATTTCTACAAACTAAGTGATCACTCAAAAGTTAACTGACATTAGTATACAGTATAAGGAGCTTAAGCATTTAACTCACAATATAACATATTTTTTACACAAAGTTGAGTATTAGGGGGTTTGATTTGACAAAGACTGGAATTAAATGTCCTCCTACCTTCAGAATGGTGGGACAGGGTGAGAAGGCTCACACAAGAGGCACCGATTCCTGATCCAAAAACAGTGATGCGGTTAGAATCACCGCCGAAATAGCCAATGTTCTCACTTATCCAGCGCAGAGCCTGGATCTGATCCAGAAGGCCATAATTCCCTTTAGCAGCCTGGTCTCCTGTGCTGAGGAAGCCTGTAATAGAGTGAGCGCACACAGTGTTAAGAGAACCTGTAACACCTGAGGATCCTTCCTAAGTCACTGGTCAAACAAAATCATAGATTTAAACTCCTTAATTGGTCTCACATTGTTTTTGCAATGGACTGTAGACATTGCATTGGACCGTGGATGATGCTTCACACTCTGCAGCTCAGTGAGTAGAAGTGTGTTGCTAAGTTTTTGAGCAATCTGACATTTTGCTTGGTAATGAATGAAAAAATCTCAATTTGAATGAGACACTCAAGGCATATCGTGGTAGGGTGATCTCTTTCGGGTTTAAAAGCTTAAAAGAAACTGCACAGCAATGCACTCCATATACCTTGGCAAGTGCATAGCAATGGCTTGACAACACAACCACTCACATTTCCTTTTTCTTTTCTTTTTTTTTGCACTGCATTGCTGTGTAATTTAATGTTGGTATAATTATAAAAAAAAGACAAGAAAAATAAATGATAGTTTACTGCTTTTGATGGACATCTGAAGAAAAACATGCACCATTACAAAATAATAAAAGCTAATTATTGTATTGATAATGCACTGAAAAATACATGTGTTCAACCACATTATTTTGCTGAACCAGAATTTCTAGATTTGCAATGTTCATCTACATGTTGCCTCCCAGAATGGCTATTATGAGCACTGCTAACAGAATTTTCTGATACATAGAGGTTAAATGTTTTATCTGGATTGCTTCCTGTCTTCACTCCGACACTGGATGGTTAGGCTTGACAACTTGACATCTCTAGAGGGAAGGCCTCAAATTGCAGGGCTGGTGTTAACATGTGTGGCACTGTGTGCTCGTGTGTATGTGAGAGAAAACGAGAGACTGAAATAGAGAAAGGGAGAGTGGGCGAGAGAGATAAGAGGGGATTCACTAAACAGCTGTGCGACTTTAGCATGCAGCATTTCAGTGCAAACCCCTGCGTCTTATTCATTAACCACCTGCAATTCAGTTTAAGCAGCAACAGAATGTGCTGTAGCGCTGCAGCATGTGTACATTAAATTAAGCCATGTTTTTTAGAATGGGCTATATTGATTGTGGCAAACGGTCAACATGCTGATCCAATAAAGCAGAAGATTTCTCTCTACAATTAAAGAACCGATGAATGATGGGTAATTTGAAATATATCGACAGACCAATTGCATGAAATCTCAATTTGCCAGCTGAAAGCTAAAAAAGTAGGAAGCATGTCCGAATTCGATATCTGAACCTCCGGTCTGCTGAGTTGCCTTCATTTGGTTGCATCCTTCACTTGGTAAAAAGAATACAAGTGCCATCTCATGAAGCAGTTGAAAGAAAGAAATGAACTCATGATGCGTGATTCCATTTCCTCCAAGATATAAGTGTTGTACTCACAAAACATTTGCGCGGATTGAATTTCCTTGGGAGATATCGAGGCGGCTGCCTTATTTTTGGACGTAGCTTCACATTAGCATGCTAGCACGCTGAACGGACAGTGACTGAGCGCCTCTTTATATCAGCAAACGACTTTAATGTAAAAGCAGGGCTGTTCCTGCATGGACGGAAAGGAAGGTTCACCATCCTGTTCCCCAAATCCATTTTTATTGTGCTTTCATCAGGAAGAAATCAATTAAACAGCATGTAATATATTAACATATCAAATAAAGCATGTTTTTTGAAAGGCTGCTTCCTGTACAGAGGAGCGTGCACAGATAAAGGAATTAGGTTTAAAGAGAGCAGCTTTCCTGAACATCTCAAGGGCATTGGCAGACATTCTGCACTTCATTATGTCACTTTATATTGATGTAGAGCCGCACGCCGAATCAAATGCGAGTTAATTCACTTGTATTCATGCAAAACACACCGCTGCATTTCGCTTCTCAAATGCTCGTTAATGAGCACAAGCAAACATGCAATTATTCACTGGGAGTGAGATGTGAGACCTCACCCAAGCACAAAACTAGAGATGGAAAAGAGCAGCAATCAGAGAACCAAAATTCGATTTCACAATGAATTATACAATAATGCAGAAATAATGGACATGTGTAATGTTTTGTGTTGATTTCTCACGTGTTTTGCCCTTATTTGGAGTTCCTGTCTTGTCATTATTAGTTGATTTGTTCCCATCCGTGTCTCACAGGTCTTCCCAATTTGCCTCTTGTTTCCTTGTGTATTTAATCTGTGTCTTTTGTAGTCTCCCTTGTCGGTTGATGCTCAATGTTCCTGCGTGTTTGCCAGCTGTCTCGTCATTATTCTGGACTCCTTATTAAATGTTTCCTGTTTATATTAACCCCCGTGTCTCCATGTCGTCCTTGTCCACCTTGTGAGCAAGTGTAAAATCTCAAAATACATTATAATGAAACGTCTTCGGCATTCTATATAACATAATTATTTTTATTTATTTATTATATACAATTTTTTAAAATTTGTTTTTCAAAAAGTTTTTCATTTTAGTAACGCTGTCAAATCATTAATCACTATTAATCACAATTAATTGCATCCAAGATAAATGTTTTTGTTTACATAATGTGTGTGTACTGTGTAACACATGCATGTACATATGTAAGAAAAATGTGTTATGTTTATAAAGTAAATACAGTTCTATATAACATAAATATAATATTAATCATATAAATTTAAATATAAATATAAATACAAAATATATACTGTATTTGTGTGTATTTACATACATAATACATATATCATGTAAACAAAAATATATTATTTTTGATGCAATTAATCCAATTCATCATTTTGACATTTTACATAAAAGCACAACAAATGGTCTTAAAAAACAAGCAGGAATGACATGGACTTTAAATTGCGGTGTTCATGTTAAGTTGGAAACAAGATCCAGAACTATTACAGAAGAAGACGCAAACCAACCCACAGGCTACATTCAAAAATATATTCTCTATGTATTTTAATTGGAAATGCGGTAGCAAATGTTTTCTTTGGAAAGCAATTAAGATTATATAAAGATGTTTTGTATGCATCGTGGCTTTTATGCAGGGTTGTTGAAGAATTTACAAACCACTGGGGTCATACTGAGGTTGGACAAGCATTTATATTTGCTTTTGCTTCAATCTGTTATTGCCTGCTACATAACTTTGTTATTTTTATGTTGTGCAGGACTCTCATGACAATGCAATCTGCTATCTGTACATTTTCAGCATCACATATGGCCTCTAGAGATGATGGTACTTGTTAATTTGACGATAATGCAGTGCATAATATTATTATCCCTTTGGGGACAGGAATGTGCTTTTCACAGGCAGTTTTGTGCAGAAAAATGCTCATAAGGTGACTTACAATATCAGTAGTACTTAACATCACTAAAGGGGATGAAACACAGACTCTCCTATGAGAGTTTTCGGCTTTATCTACATAGTGCTTTTAACAATAGCTCTTGTTCACAAAGCGGACCAAGCGAGGCGAGAGCTCTTTCTCGGGCAAGTCCTGCACGTTCACATTGTAAAACACTTTTTGGCTCAATCGCACACACAGATATCGATCGATGCGGCAACAATGACATGACATTGAGCTGGAGGGAGCTGGGCAGGAGCTGACACTGGAATATGACCACATTAAATATACAGCAAACCCACTGAGATTTCCTCACCTTCTTTCATCACTAAAGCCGTCAGGCGGATTGCACGCTGCTGTCCATCCCATGCTTCGTCCTCCGTTCATCTACCCTGTCACCTGGACGGCTCATCAGAAAACCCCATGCTTGGAATATCAAAATATTCCATTTGGTTCTGCATGTAATGCATTCTCAAGAGCCCAAAACATCACATGCTTAGCATTTATAGAATCGTCTACTGTATATTAGAATGGCAATATAGACACAACAAATGTCTGTTTGTCTCGTTTGCCTTGAAAATAAATAAATAAAATAATACATATAGCTACAAGTAGCATCTATCAAGCTCTCTATCTGCTAAACTAATGACTGAATAGCTTATTATGGTGTCAGTGAATGCATACTATGGTCCATATATAAAACATTTCAATATGCCAAGGTATTTCAGATATGTAGCCTCAGATATTTCATGACATGTTCTCATCACAATAGTGGCCGTGTTTCTCAAGACACACAACTGTCATCATGGACAGTGATTGCAACTCAGACAAATGTTAATTTTGAGGTAAACTGGACCATTGGTTCTGCAGTTAGAAACAATATTAACATTTAATGTTCGATAGCACCAGCAAGCTATAAAGCCCCAGAAATGAAATGCACATATATACTGTAACATGGCCTCAAATTATCAATTAGTTCCCGAAATGACAGATTTATTAATGTTCTGCTCATTGAATGTTTTATGTATAGCATATACGTTTATTGCACCCTCTTTCTGGACAGGCTACATGCCTGTTATAGCCCTGTCATGCATTATTCATAACATAATGTACCCATGATTTTACTAAAATGATGTAACGAATCACTAAAACGTGCTCATGATTTACTTAAAGGGGTCATCCGGTTCCACGTGCACTTGTGTGTTGGGAACACACGCACAATGTGTGTTGGGAGTGTGAGTACACAACCACCCTACAATGATAAAGATCCACCCAGTAGTTTTCTTTTAATTTAATAAAAATAAGTTGCCCCTTCTGAAATCAAGCTATTCTCAAATGCATACGGCTAAAAAATATCCTCTGAGAATGCCTCGGAAAAGAGGGGCGGAGTCAGCGGAGCTCGTGAAGATTTAAAGGGGAAATACACAGAACAGAGTGATTTCTAAAGAGCTGTTTTTGACGAAGTAAAATTAGCGTTTTGAAAAATTTTAAAACAAACTATATTTCAAACTATCCATTAAGACCCTAAACAATAATATAAGCTAGTGGAAAATTGGCTTTGTATGACTCCTTTAAAAGGAGGGAACTAATTTGTAAATCAAGCTGATGTCTTGGTAAGTCACTAATACATGGCAAACATATTTCTTTTTTCCCCACCTACCATCTTGGCCTTACTCAATTCTGTTTAATTTGGTGAAAACACCTCATTTTGTGTAATAGTTGTATCTCTAAATAAACATTTAGTGTCACTTTGGCATAAAAACTCTAAATCTTGACCACCACCTAATAAAATCAAAGACGTTGATCACCTAGATTATTATTTAGTGGTGTCATTTCAATTTGAAAAAAATAAAACTGGGGATTAAAAAAAAATAGTGGACAGGTCATAGGGCAAACAATGGCATATTTGATACTGTTATTGGCACGTTCAAGGGAATATAAGGAAGTTATCCATAAGAAAATGAGTAAAGAATATTAAAATGAATGAGGACATAATTATTTTATGGCCTTAGATGGTGCAGACCCCCTCAGGGCCTGGGGGTGATGACACATACCATTTTTTCCCCTGCAATATATCAGTACATTTATAAATAATAACATTTTAAAGCAAATTGAGGTTTCAAAATGTGGGGAAATTGGATACTGTTTGACTTGGCATGCCGCAGTTTAAGAAAAATGTTTATATGTGAATAAAAACCTAAATGAAATCTCTTCATCATATACTGTAAAGCAACTGCATCTCCTCGGAAGACTTGGATTAAACTGCTCAATTGAAATGGATTTCTTTTACATCGTCTAACTTGGTGAAACTTGGCATGTTGATTACACATACAGTACTTTCGAAGGATGGAAACTTTTATGAGAGAATATTAAAAATGTCTTCATTTTTGTATCGAAGATTAATGGAACTCTGGAGAGTGCGTAAACGATGACAGCGCTTAATTTTTTGGTGAGCTCTCCCAGTAACATTTCTGAAGCTGAAGCCAAAATACATGATCCTCATTACTGAGCTTAAGATAGAGGCTTTGTTAGTAATAGAGGAAGACAATATGGAAGGGAGGAAGAGGATGATGCAATGGAGAGGTAGCGTTTGACATCAGCCAGTCTGTCTTCCTCTCTTTCCTTCAGTGTGGATGCCAGCTAACAAGGCTGTCTGTGTGTCTGAACTATCTGCCAGTCTGCCCAACCTAAGCTACACAATCACAGCCTTGACAGCCTCATAACCCCCTCCGATCCCCCCCCCCCCTGGGGGCTGAATAGAGGGACTTTGGGGTGAGGATGATGAGGGAATGGGAAGGCCATCCTCAAATAACATAAAGAGGCAATGTGTTCCTGCTTCCCTTAAGGATTCTGGATTCCCCTGCCCCTCACTGCAGGGAAGCAATTCCTTCTTCCCAGACCTCAGTCTCCCCCTCACGCCAGTCCCTGTCAGGCCACTGAATTCCGGAAAATATGGGATTTGAAAAGAAAAAGGGCTTGGCAGGGGCGGGGAGTCCATCCCTGAAAGAGCGGGATTGCCATTTGTATCACTGTACAGTCCTTTCTTCAAAGACGCTCGCTGGCGCTTCACTGATGTGTCTGGGAAGTTGGGGGAGACTAGAACAAGAGAGCTGTTTTTAAGGCTCTCAGAACACTGAGGCCCATTCACAGCTCATTTCTGCTTGCTTTCTGGAAAAGAAGAGGCCACAAGTAGAGGTTTCCATGCGAAATAGATGTGCTTCATGCATGCAATGAATGGCATCTGAGAAAACATGGGATGAGGCTTGTTTTCTCTGAATTACTGAGATGGTTTACATACTCCCAGTGCTGAAGTCCACTTTGTTAGAATTGTATTAATTCATAATCATTCATTCTGTTGTGTCTGTTGGTTTCATTTATTTGGTGATTTTAAATGATAATTTCAAAACACAAATGAAGCACAAGATTAAAAACAAATAAAATATAGTAACATAATTTTATATTTTCTTTCCCATTTCTTTTCATTATTATATATTCTCGAAGAGAAAAGAGGGTAACACTTTATTTTGATATTCCGCTTTAGACATTTTACTAACAGTACAGTAAGTAACTTTGCAACTCCATGTCAACTAGCAGTAAGACTGTCTGCTTAACATCTTCTAACCCTTTATGAAAGACCATGCAAGTAAACCCAAAGAAAAGCCTTGGCCCTAGCCATATAGAGTAATTAATATTACTCAGCACTTAAATGTATAATTACATTGTAACAAGGTCACCTTAAAATAAAGTGTAACCAAATTGAGAATCTGAAATAACCTTGTCATGTAACAAAAAGGTCAAATTATCAGTCACCTATTTTTTTGGTTTTCTTGATTTTTTCCCCCCTCATGACCTAAAATAGCTTCCTGTATTGACTTCTGCACATTACAGTTGATAAATATTGGTAAAACACCATTTTAATCTATACAGGTCAGAAATCCAAGGTAGATAGAAAACATAAATGAGTTTTGATATTTATTATAAAATGAATACATCAGATATCATTTGCATAGCTATTTCATTGTATATCTATTTCCATATATATTAAAATCAAAATAAGCTTCTTTCAACAGACATGAGAAATGAACTTAGCCAATAATGGCTGTTGACTATCCACTATAGAACTGACAATAAGTGTTCATAATTTACATTAGGTCTGCCAGTCCAATTATTTGTGTTGAATTCAACCAAACGCCATCTAAGGATTTAATTGAAACGCACTGAGGAAACTTTGTCATAACCAGCTTCAAGAAGATGAACATCAATATATCTGTGTGTGTGCATATACTGTATATCCATGTGGCATTTTGCACTTATTAACATATTTATCACAGAAGAGGCATATTTCAGTCACTGCCTCTTTGTACCGCATTGTGATATAGTTTCGAAGAAACGACCAACAACTACAAAAATAAAACGAACACCACATCATATGATGCCATCACTTATCAAGGAGGGGTTTTTGATTGAGTGACTGGCGTGGAATTAATGGCTGCAGATATATGATAGGACAGCATTAGAGGGATGTCATACCTAGATTTACATGAGCTCTGACAAGACCGCCTTTCCATCTTTGAGCTCTTAATAACAGTAAGAGCCCTAGACGTGATGAATCTCAGTCCAAACTCTGTGCTATCAGATGAAACAACCGATGTGTGTGTGTGTCTTGGTGTGTGTTGAACTGCACAGGAAAAGCATTCCTAGAATTTCGATTTTCAGTTCAGTCGAAATGAGCAGTTGATGAGATTGCAACGGACATGCAATTTCTAAGGTATGAAGCACATTCACCTCAAAGACACAAAAACCTGTCATATTTATGTGCCGTGGTGGAATGCTACAAACCAAAACCCATATTGTTGATAGGCGAGGATAAACGACCCGGGAAATTTGGGACTGATAAAACAGATTGCTCGCACTAAAGTCCAATGCCTTTAGGAGCATGCAGTAAGCAGCGTAAAGTAAATCAGGGTGCTTATGGGCCAGCTGTTAGCCATCCTGTCCTGTGACAGCACTTCTCTTAATCTGATTACATGACATGCTCTCTCTCTGGGCAGGCAGGAACTCTGTGAATGACAAAAGAGTGGTGCGCATTGAACGGCCCTGCTCTCATGGAGCACTTCCCAATCAATCACATCCAGCATTGAATGGCACTGAATGTAAGTGTGTGTGTCAGGGTGGGGGCGACTCACTCTGCATCTCAAAGACAGCAAAAGGCTTTTACGCTAAGTGTAAGCTGCAGCCTGAGAGCTACAGCAGTACGAAACTGTTGCGTACATCAGACGGGGGGGTTATCAAAGCAAATCAGTCTAAGGGAGCTGGCGTACATGGTCACATTTCAGAGCATCTTCAAAGTGCTCCTCGCCCCCGATCGCAGGTGGGAGCTGCAATTTCATCTCCTGATAATGAGAGGCTTTGGGGGGTGGGGGGGTCTTTAGCTCAGAAGTTCGAAGAAAAGCAAAACTCCAAACGTTGTCGCGCCGCTCATTTTTCGGGTCTGACAGCTTGCTTTGATAAGACCGTCTTTTTTTTTCTTCCGTCATCGTACAGTTTCAGCTCGTTCTCAAAGGAATAGTTCACTCACAAAATAATAACGATGAGAGTGTTTACTCACTGAGATGTTACTCCAAAACTGTATGGCTTTTGTTATACTATTGGCTGTCAAACTATTCATTCAACAAAGATATATTTTAGGTTTACACACACGCATAGGTAGGATATAGGAAGACTGATGTGTTTACATCATGACCCTGGACCACAAAAATAAGCTTTCCGTTTGTTAGGATAGAACAATATTTGGCCGAGATACTACTTTTTGAAAATCTGAAATCTGAGGGGGCAAAAAAAGTCCTAAGCAACGATATTACTAATCAAAAATTAAGATTTAAGGTAGGAAATTTACTAAATATCTTCATGGAACATGATCTTTGTTGGATACTTTTGACCCATGTCCAATGTGGACATTCCCTGCAAGCTGCTTTAGAGTGATTTGCTCACTGTGTGGAATTTTCATTAGAGCATCATACTGTAGATCATTGCCACAAATTTTGCTGTTAAAAATAAGTTTGAATAATGACAACAGATGGCTTCAAAAAGACATGTACCATCGAAACAACAACAAAAAACAAGTCTGTCATTAAAGCTTTATAAGCTATCATTTAAAAATACCCTATGGAGAAAATGAACAGAGTTTTAACTTGCTGAACCTGACTGCTGACACTGCCAAAACTTGACAGAACTTCCATCATTGACGGAAGTTTCTGTTATTTCTGACACAATGCTCCACTGGCATTGATGGAATTTTCTGATTTGAATGAAAATGTACTGAAAATGCTGGCAGTGGCATTATTTATTATTTAAACCAAATGAACTGAAATTAAATTTGACAGAATTGAATTGAATTGAATTTTAAATGCTGGCTGCAAAAGAGTTATTATTCAAAGTCCTTGTGTGAGGACCAAAAAATGTTGTCTCTTGTCACCATTTTTGACCGTTTCTAACATCAGATAATCTCTTCCATTAATTATCAGCACAGATTTGAATGGATCTCCTGCCAGGTGGTAGCTGTGGGCATGGCTTATTTTTTAGCTTGTCCCGCATCTTGTGTTTTGCTAACACTTTGTCTGGAGTCGAAGGTGAAAACATCATCCAACTCATTAGGGGGCTGTCGAGAGTTGGGCTACCAGCAGAGCCAGTGTATTCTCCTACTGGATGGGCAATAAAGGAACGCTACACCGCCACTCTTCCTTGCCAAGTCCCTTTCCTCCATCAGCGGTGCAGGCATGGAAAGGCAGCCCACACCACAGCTGTCCAGCTCTACAGAAGATTACAGGGGAAGCTGCCCGCTGCCTCCCAGTGCGCTCGTGTTTGAATGCGCTGGGAGTGACGGTGTGCAGTTGGGAGGTATGGATATTAATCACGGCGAGCGGTGCAAGCCTGGGCCTGCTCTAGAAGATGGATGTGGTGTGAGTACGGTGATGTCACCATGACGAATGGCTTGGCGATGTTAGAGGAGACTTGCACATCGCCTCTCATTTCAATTAGTTCCCAAGCACTACTACCTGCTCCATCCTCTCACGCAGGTTAGAAACACACACACACACACACACATACGCATAACAAACATGCACCATTCCTCTTCCCTGGCCGTGGACCAAACTCACCTTTATCAAGCTGAAGTGACAGTAGTTTTTCTTAACAGGCTGCACTGATACGCAATCATTGCTCAGGAAACAGTTACTTCACATTAATGGTGCAGTAATTTGTAGTCCTCTATTGTTGCTGTCATTGCAAAATGAAGCTCTGTCTCTATCTTCTCAACGCTCGCTGTTTCTTTTCCCATGACTCTATAAAGTAATTCAACCTAAACAGAGACCTGAACAGGTTCCAAGATCTCCATGAGACAACATAATCTTAAAATATCTGCCCTACAATAAGCTCAACGTTTGTCAGGTGAAAAAAATCGATCAGAATATAAAAAGCAGCCGTTTACTATTGATGTGTTGAAATGTCAGCAAACTAATTTTTTCAAGAGCCGAAGTCATTAATCAACAAACATTGTTGTTTCATTAGCACTTCTCTGAAGGTGTGTGTTAACTTTAGACATACTTAAAAAAAAAACATCCCGAGGTCAATCTTCTGCAAATATTTGATAAACATTTTTTTACTCTCAAATTCAAACAATAAATATAGTTATGATGTTTTTAGGTTCATCGTCACTTAGGAAAGACTAAAATACTCTGAACAGAGTTTTGATGTAATGGCTCAATAATTAATACAAAATAAAAAATGTAAAAAAAAATCCTCAGTAGTGTATTTTTTTTTATATATATATAAGCCAAGACATCATAGCAAAAAACACAGCTTTTTCCTCCATAAGAAGATTGGTTATTGATTCAACACAGAACTGGTTGGTTGGGTTCAGGGGCTTACATCTCTTTATTGGAGAATTTAGTGAAATATTTTTAGAAAAGATAAAATGGGGAAATTGCTCCATGAAGCCACACTCCAGAAAAAGTGGACACTTGATGAACTCGATTTGGACCTTTGTAGGAAGAACGATAGACTGAAACCCCAGGGAATAACTGATAAGCTCCAGCATCTCTAATGTAAATTGCTGCTCTGAGCAAATGATAGCAGCAGAACAGGAAACTGCAAGCACTATTTAAAACACAGGTCTCAGTGGACTGACCTCTATACCTTTAGAGCTGATCTATCTTGTGTGTAAACTCTCCTCTCAACTCAGAGAAATGCCCTCTCTCTAAACCGGCGCCTTAAGAGTTCAAGAGCTTCTGCTTGTGCAAAGCAAGCACTGGGCAAAGGATTTGATAAGTGTCCCTGGGGCTCTGAACTCCAGCTTAACACATAACTTGGGCTTTGAACCTCTGAAGCTTTTAATCCGGCTAAATAATGGGAACACATCTAATGCCCTGTATATGGGATGAAACTCTGTGTATCGTGATGCTACAGTAATGAGCTGGCCATTTGCGCTGCTTGCCCCAGCAAATAACCTTTGAAGTCTATTATCTACAATAGCCTTTATTATAATATTTTCTTTCCAGAACATAATGATCACACCATATGTTGATAGTCTAGGAAAACTATAGCTTTTCTATTTATATGATACATGCATTAAGGGTGTGCAATTATATATTGATGTTGTTGGGTCATCTGTACAACTTAAAGAATTATACACTGATCAGCTGCAAGATTAAAACCACCTGCCCTAAAACGTGTAGGTTCCCCTCATGCTGAAGTGTCAGGCATGGACTCTATAAGACCTCTGTACGTGTTCTGTGTTGTCTGGCACAGAAACATAAGCTGCAGATGCTGCAAGTTCTGAGGCAGAATCTGATCACATCTCATAGCTCAGTTGGAGAGAGATCTAAAGAAATTGGAGGCCAAGGCAACACATTGAATTCGAAGCATTCCTCGACAATTTTAGCAGTGTGGTAGATGCATTATCCTGCTAAAAGTGGCCACTGCGATCAGGGAACATCATTGCTGTGAAGGGATGTACGGCTACGTGGTCTGCAACAATCTTTAGGTAGTTGGTACGTGTCAAAGTAACATCCACATGAATGCAGGTCCCAGGGTTTCCAAGTACAACAAGGCCTGGAGCATAAAAACGCGGGCCTGCCTTCTTCTCATAGTGCATCCTGCTATCAGCAGGCAGCCTTCTCCCATTGCTCCGTGGTCCAGCTCTGATGCTCACAGGCTAACTGTGGCACTTCTGGAGGGTCATCATGGGCACTTTGACTGATCTGTGGCTATAGCCTAACCCATGCTCTGATACCTTTCAATTATGGCCTGCATGGTGTTTTTCAGCAATCTGAGCTACAGTAGCTCTTCTGTGTGATCAGACCAGACAAGCCTTCACTCCCCACATGCATCAATGAGCCGTGGGCTCCCTTGACCCCGACGTCGGTTCATCGGTTGTCCTTTGTTGCACCACTTTTGGTCTCCACTAACTAGAGGTGCAACAATTCTCAGTAAAAGACCAAGCCATTCCGTTTATCTTAGTTTTGACAAAGGATATGGATGACCTGTTTTGGCAGAAAAAAAATCTAAAGTTTTAAATACACATTTGAAGTGACAACGTTCATTAATGCAAAATGTGGGCTTCTGCATCCATGCATCTTTCTGCAACCACACAGCCAAACCGCTGTCAAGTACAGGAACAAAGCACAGCAGAAGAAGACATCTATTTGTTTGTCTCTGTGAAGTGGCAGCCGTATAAACGCTCAAATTTATAAGCATCTACTGGAATTCTCCCTTAAATTTATCTGTTGTTTAATATGTATAGAATTTGTAATAGGTAATAGTATGAACAAAACACACACACAGATATATATATATATATTTATCTCTTGATTCATTTATGATGAGCCTCATCCTGTTTGATTAGCCTCACTAAGCCTCACTGTCATTTGATTTTATGTCAATAAAATAAACTGAAATTCACTTGTATCTGTTTCTCAAACTATTTCTTTTATCAGCCGTCAAGTCACGGTTAAACTTAGAAGACTTAATGATGTGGGTGAATGAAGGAGCGCAATTATATTTAGAAAAATATGCATTGTACAGAGTTTTATTCCTTTTAAGAATACTACATGTAATGAGATTACAATTATGAGTCCCTTACATTTACAATTTATAATAAATGACAGTAATGCTAATATACAGTATTCAAAAGACTAAATGTGTTCACGCCCACGGAGCATTGGCTGAACGCCTGATGCATATGGTACACTTTTCTGGAAACACTTTCGAAGTCAGTGTCGAAGTCGTCATCTGATTGGTTGAATTTGAGCGGATTTCGTGACGTGACGCTGAACGAAATGAACTGTGATTGGTTGTTTGACATGTCAGTCAAATGGCCTTATGGGCGGGCCTTGCCTAAGAAAGTGGCTATGAATTCCAGACCTTCAGCCGTCAGTCTGAAGGTCTGGCTACGCGAGACTATTTCACCCATCACCAGCTAACACTTATTTTGTTATTTTGTTTCTAATTATTATCTATAATTATCTTTTTTTTAATTAAAAAAATCTAAAAGACACATACAATATACAGTTATAATTATAAATGTAAATAAATGTAAAGGTTAGCCTATATACATAAATGTATACAGTTTATATATATATATATATATATATATATATATATATATATGCTAACTTTTACATTTAGTATTACCAATATTTATCATAATTTCCATATATGCACATTTATATATATATATATATATATATGTATATCATTCTGATAGTATTCTTGTGGACATTTCTAACACCACCAATATTTCCCCTTTTTCCTGCCTACAACGCATGAAATTCAGAAACTATTTACCTGTAACCTAATATATCCCACCCCCTGACAGGTGCCATTGTAAAGATATAATCACAGTTATTCACTGCATCTGTTAGTGGTTTTAATGTTATGGCTGATCAGCGTGTAATAAACAATGATTCTTGCTACACTGAAGCCATTTAAGTTAAGCAATATTGTATTCACTTCTTTATTCACAATAGTCTTTATCTAGCCCAGAAACAATGACTTTTTTATTTAGGCTGACACAGTTAAACAACATTGACGAACTATAGCACTTAGCTGAATATTTTGCTGTAAGTATGTTTAGAAGGGGCTTGAATCAAATGAATTGGTGAGCCGTTGCTTTTGTTGTTTTGTTTTTACTGCTTGATTTACACAAACTGTCCAAATACAGCGGTCCACTATAATGAATCAGACTTACTAACACTACATTTGAGAAAGAACAGTTTAGGAGAAAGCGTATGATTATTGCCATTCGGCTAAGTGTGCACAGAAACTGTGACATGCTGCCGGTCTGGTAGTAAAAATCTAGTGAGCTCTAGTTTATAAGATTCGTTGGCTTTAATATTTTTCCTTGAATAGTCTCTAAATTCATCCCTCTTAAAAGATAAGAAAGTTGGACCACTGCATTCAACCATCTTCCTAACCCATTCCTAATATATTTATTATGAATCTGACATAATGTATAAATGTTTTATTTGGTTGCACATTAGGATACTTTCATCTTAAAAATGAAATTGAACTAATAATCGATCGAAATAGTAATTTTAAAGTCAACATATCAAAATCCCCCAAATGAATACGTACACGTTTTCACCAGTTGAAATTTTGGTTTTATTTATACGAACCATCAATTTTGCAGTCTGATTCACATAATAATTTAAATGTTAGCTAATATGGGATGTTAGAGGATTACAAAAGAAAGCCGCTGTCTTTTCTAATGAGAAAACACATAAATTGTAGACTAATTAAATGAAATAATTTGCAAAGTTAAGTATAGTCTTTTACCCATATGCACGTGCTTTACGAAGGATTGTTTGAAGTAAAATATTCCCCCGACATAAAATGTACTCTAACACAACAACAAATGTTGCCAATTATACAGCACCTCATCAGTGCACAAATGCAATATTTTCTTCTTCAGCTGACATTCTCTGCAAATAAGTAACGCATGCCTTTGATTCGTTTTAATCTACCTCTATCTGCCATTCACTTTTAATCTCTCAGCACCAAAGAACTCTGTTCTCCCAGAGAAATAAAAAAGGTTAGATCTCTTTGTGTTTCATCTCTGCCTCCTGCGATCCCGTGAGAGCCCTATCTGCACTCCTGCGCCTGGTGATGGGAGCTTGTGCCAGGGCCCCAGTTTGTTTGGCTTTTTTTCATCCCTTCCACATCTCTCAGAAATCTGCCTGACAGTTCAGCGCCACAGCTTTTCCCCACAGGACTCTCCATCAGATAAAATGTCATCGTGGCTTTGTTTTCCTGCTGCCCATTGGCTAGCCGAGCATTGCCCACCTGATAGCCAACAGCACAGTGGTCGACAGCTTCACCGCTAGCTGTTCAAACTAGTGTTTTTACCATTCGTAAAAATGTTTTAGCCTCCAATCTAACCTTTATTTGCAATGCAGACTCATTAGAAAAACATGCCCGTGGCAACATTTCTTCAAAACGATCTTATGTTGCTTCTTGCATGTTTTGCACGAAGCAAAAGAACGTTTAGTTTCATCCAAAACAGGTCAATATGAATCTGGCAACACTTTTTTTTTAAATCTATGTATCAATGCACCATTTACAAGGTCAAACTATAACTGGTTTAAGCATCATTACATTTGACAATAATGTACAATTACTCTCAACAGGGTTCACAAAAGCAAACATGAGATTAACAGGCATTTTCTGAAACAACCATGTGTCTGAACTCTTTTATTAGGCCTCATACCTGGGCTCACCACATAGAGCAATGTGGCAAACGTGCCATTACATAGCATTGTTGTATGTTCATATATTTGATATCTGTATATGTTCACACGTGTGATAGAAAGCGATATACGTGTATTCAGACTTTCCATTAACTTCGACCATGCTGAATCAAACAATTTAAGCTCACTGTGGTTCATTCTGGGATTAATTTATCTTTGAAGGTTACATGCATGCTTCATTAGAATGTTTTCTTTTCATAAAGGCCAGCATAATTTATAAGCTTCCCTCACATCGGGAGCTCTCATGTGATATCTTAAAATGCTGCCTAGGTAGGCAGCTAAGGTTTTGTTACACAACTGGCTACTGTCTCTTTAACAATACAAGTTATATCTCAGATAACTGCCTTTGTGCCAGAGATGATTGTCTTCAGATTCTGCGCAATGAGGCCAGGAGAATCAAATGACTGGCTCCTCTACTGGAGGACACCAAAGCTTTACTCTTGTCATTCCAAGTTAATGCTTCTTTGCTGTATCCATGTTTCAGAGAGTATAAACACAGTCCACAGCCGCAGAACCTCATCTCACATCCTATTTGCTCCCTCCTCCAGGAATAAATTAATAAAAGGGCTCCCAGCTCTGCAGGTAATACAATTAAGTTTGACAACTGTGCTTTAAGGGCGAGCTGACAGTGCAGAAATAGATGAGCCATTGTCTGGGAGAGACCTGTGTCACAGCACGACACACGCCACATTTCCTGTTCAGCCCATGGATAAAAAAAAAAACACCTGCTGAAGGCATTCTTGTTTCTATTAGAGGAGGGCTAATATACTGTATACTGTACTGTACTGTACTGTACTGTACTGTCTCTATCTATCTATCTATCTATCTATCTATCTATCTATCTATCTATCTATCTATCTATCTATCTATCTATCTA